>VZUI01035186.1:0-14472 GCA_013401135.1 Cettia cetti | reverse complement strand
GAAGAGAAGAGAAGAGAAGAGAAGAGAAGAGAAGAGAAGAGAAGAGAAGAGAAGAGAAGAGAAGAGAAGAGGAAGAGAAAAAGAAATGATACGTGAAGAAACCATATTTTTGCCTTCCCTCCAACACATATCAGTGGATAATGAAATTTTTCAACTGATTAGATGCCCCATTGGTTGGAAAATTTGGAAGCAATCATGCAATTATATCGCAAAACCTCAGAGTCATGTACATTCAGCCAAGTAGAGAAACCAACTATTAGCAAAAATAGAGAGAAGAAAAGAAAAAAGACTATTTATATTGCAATACTGGTCCTAAAAAAATGGAAAAGAAAACACAATGGAAAATTTTCTGCAAACAATTAAAGGAGGGGGAGAAGGCTCAGGATGGGTCTGGTGTTTCAGGATAAATATAGAATTTATAACATAGTAAGAGCTGTTTTTAGTGGGCCTTAATTGAAACTACATTGCTTGCCCCTCTACTGCTACATCCCGGTGCTGTAGTCCGTGAGAAAAAGAGGGACTGGGTGACTTTCCTAGTAAGGGACTGATACATCTCACCAGAGAAAACAATGATTGGCAATGCTCATTGCAAGCACTTGGGGCACTTTTCTAAACAGGGGCATGGACTTGTGCTCTGCTCCACGCCACAATGTCTCTGCTTGTGACAGGCACTGTTCAGCCCCCATCCAGGAGCCATCTGACGCAGACTTTTGCTAAATGAAGTCAGTGGCCCGAACCAAAGCTTTTTTCCTTTTTCTTTTATTACTAAGAGGGTTTCTTGCTCCTCTTGTGCATCCCAAATTGCCTAGGCAAGGACTCAGAAACACAATGTTTTCATTGGTAGGAAGATGAAGTAATTTGGGGGATGAAATCTGACCCTACTGAAGTCTCAATAACATTGTTTTGGTTTTTGAGGATTAGAAAAGGACTTCAGTGTTTGCAAACCCTGTCAACAGCCTCCTTCCTTTCCAGCTGCCCACCCTCTCTCCAGGGTCTCTGGGGCTGACCTCGCAGTGAAGGCTGAGGTGGCATTCACCAGGGAGCAGTGAACCAGTGCTGGAATGGTGTGCTTGGCAAGCGACCAGAGCAGGGTCAGCCACAACTGAGGAAGGGGCAGGTGTCTCCAGCATGTTCTGTACCAAACTGAGGACCACATCAGCTTCTCAGAATCCAGGGTCCTGGCTTACCTTATTAGCCAGTGATGGACCCATTCACTGATTAATACCTAGGATCCGGAATCTGGTCCAAATCCACCTTTTTAGACTTCTTTTTCCCCTTTGAATGAACTTCAAATCAATTTTAAATCCTTTTCCACTGAGGGCCAAAAAGGAAGAGATAGGCCAGGATGGAGTGATAGAGGAATTAAAAGAAATATTAACATATTGTTGGCACATATGAATGGGGTAAAATCGTTGAGGTGACACAAACCATAAATTGAACCTGAACTAGCTACTTATATGATTGCTTTACCTTGTCCCCATCCCGAATGTGACAATTGGTTTCTTCCCACAGAGGGATTTTATCCCATACTCCCTGCTGGGATTGGAAATGCTCTGCTAGGCTTCATGTCTCGGTACTATTTTATTAATGCAAGAAAAGTGTCCCTTCCCCTTGTCATTACAGATATGTGACATTCATGAAAAACTACAAGTGTTTTTATTATTTAATACTATTATTTTCCAAGATAAAAAGAAAATATTTGGCAATTTTGTGCCTGTTGGTGCTGTGGTTTGGTCTGGTTCCCCAGAAGAGTGGGAGCTATTCTTTGGATTCTGCAAAGCCTCCTGGGGTGAGGGGAAATTGGTGGCTCTTTGGGAGCTTCCTGGAATGTGAAATGCTATTTAGCACTGGCTTTATGTCCTCAGAGGCTTGGGAACTCCTGTGTCTCAAAGGCCTAGGGAATGCCAGGGAAGGATGGACAATTAGATGGGTTTAAAAGGGGAATTCATTAGAAGCATATTCAGATCAGAAACTGCAAGAGAACAGTTACATTCTTTGCCTTATTCTTTACATGAATGTTGAGAGCCAGTGGAAAAAACAGACCACCTCAGGGCTGGAACCAGGCCTAGCAGAGTCAGGGTTATGTTTTTGTTTTGTTTTCCACCAAAAACTCAACACCCCTATTTTCTCTTCTTCTCTTCTTCTCTTGCAGGGAAAGAAATTGAACTCAACGAAGAGCTCTTCACCCACCAGCTCTTACTGACCCATTGAGTCTTTTGCGAAGTCTAGGTGCCACCAGGAGCAGGCCTTTTTTTACAAGAATTATTTGCCTAGTTGCTGGATGGTTGTACATCAAATCTGTCCCACAATATGGAAAATGAATGCTGATCTCTAATCTCACACTGAAGAAAAAAGATCCTAGCCTAGGCAATCAGTTTGTGGCAGAGCAAGGCTTATGATGGGAACAGTTGTGAGAAATCTCAGGTTCTTCTATGCAAGGTGCAGGGATGGCTGTAGTCATCAAGACTGGACAAGGCTTGAAGGGAGATCAAAATGACAGTGCCTTTCCCATGTGTTGAAGGACCTGACATTGTCCTCTGCAAATCTATGAGACTAACTTTAACATGTTGAAAAAAGAAGGGAGAATATATTTATTTGAGGCTTTCACCCACATGTACTTCTTTAGTAAAAAGTGGACATCTGTCTTGAATCTGTCCAATTTATCATGAAAGCACCAACAAGAATGCTTCCAGGTTTGACAAGAACTAATGCTTTTTTGTATACAAAAATCCATCTCTTTTTTTCCGAAAAGGAGAAGAAAGTTTATTTTCTCTCCACTTTTCTTGGTTGGATGATCTCCCGTGTTTGCTGTAGGGTGGTCATTGCCTTTGTTCCCGCTAAGATATGAAGCACCAACTTGAGCCAGCTTCTTTCTAGAGATCTCATGAGAATCACTGAATTGTATTCTGTCTTTATATCATGAACTGAGAATAATCTTTGGCCTCCACTTTCTAGGTCTAGAAATTTCACCCCTGTGCAGAGAACTGCATGACATCTTAAACATGTTATATAGTCTTGGTTATTGCCTTTTCATCCGAAAGAATCCTCATGTCTTTTGATCTGGGTAGTTTTTTGCAGTTTTTTTTCTTTTCCCGTTCTTCTCAGTAGAGTGACTACCCACAGTATCCTGACAACACCTGTGAAGGGGAACACTTGCACAGTCCTTTAAGTCCCAGATGAAGGTCTGTAAAAGAGTTGATTGTGGGTCAGTGCCCCTGTTCAACTGCTTCACCACTTTGTCCTCAGTGTCTTCTAAACTGTGATTGCTATTATATGCAAAACTCAGACTAGTAAAATGAAAGGCCTGTGAGAGAATGAGAGAACCTTTATTATCTTACTAATTTCTCAACCATTTAATTGTGTTGCATGATTTAAATTGTTGATTGGAGTTGGAAGGCAGATCAGCTCCTACAGTTCCAGAAGCCTTGTAACTCCCCTTGTAGAAAAGGAAGATCATCCACTGTCACTAAATTTGTGTCTATTGTTGCATCTCTGAAGGTCTCCAGAGGGATGATGTGAAATCAAGGCTATTTCACATTAAAAAAAAAAAAAAAAATCAGCAGGTGAACTCCTATTAAGCAAAATGGAAATCAATCTTTGAGGCTGTTTGAACTCTCTGGGGTCTTTTTGGTGATCAAGGGGGTTACTTCTGCCATATGGAAACAGATCTGTTGAGGGGAAAGTAAAACAACTTGCTTGCAAAAGGGAGCAAAAGTCCTATAACACTACACATACAAAATGTTCTTCTTTATACATAAAAAAATTAGTCATGAAACCAGTTTGAACTGACAATTTTGCATGAGAAGCCAGTGCCACTAATCACTTGCAGCATAAAACTAAAAAAATTTGTAGAGGAGTCCAAACTCTGTTCTGTTACAGACTTTGATGGTTCTTTCATGCACTCACATTGCTTTTTCTGGGATCACTTCAGCACAATTAAGAACACTTCCTTTGACCCATGCAATTTATATCAAAAATTTTTTGGTTATAAAACCAAACTGAGCACAATTCCACTTTTAAGAATTAAATCCTTCAATTACCCATGTACAAATCCTCAGTAAAGGTTTTGGCTTTACTGCTAAAGTCTTTATAACCCACAGAGGAGAGCTTGCACATAAAAACCCATGAAAATTAATGAACATGGACTTGCAGCAGTGAGAAATTTGGAATTCCTGTTCCTTGGGAACTTCCAGCGTGTCAAAACTTATTATTCTAAGCTGAAGCAAGTATTTTCAACATAATAAATTTACACCAAAAAAAAAAAAAATTTTTTTATAATTTCTGTAAAGAATTGCCAATACCTCAAGTGTCTTTGAATAGAAATTATAATGGAGAACTACCTATATTGAAACATTTCCTTTTATTTTCTAGATTTGACACACATGCTCCATTTGCCTGAAATTCAGTTAATACTGGGCTTCACATTTTGTGAGGGTCTCTATTTTGACTTTGTAGTTAAAAGGCCAGAATCCCCAGGCTTCCCTACAGACTAAACTTTTCTGTCCAAATTACGTTTCTCGTGCAGCACTAGAGTCATATGAGTATCAAACACAGCACGTAATCTGGCCAAGCCAAGTGCATGTTATTTCTTGGGAGGTGAGTCTTCCAAAGGACTATGGGTCCATAGTAGTGGGAACAATGTTGCCAATTAAAACTTCCACAAGGCAATGCTCAAATAATGAAACTGAGCTGAATGCCATGGTGAACCAAGACTAAAAAAACTAATTATTTTGTATAAATACAAAGAAAAAATATTCTTTTATGAACCTGGGTTGTGTTTCATTTGGATTGCAACACTTCATTTTGCATCATTCCCACTGTGATTTTTGAAATTCTTCACTTTGGAAAATCAGTGTGGTGAAAATTGCCATTCCTGTTGAAACCTTGCACCAGTGTAAGTAAGCACCATCTCTGCTGTTGGTAGACACCTCCTCCTCTGCAACAAGGACAAGCACAATCCATTGCTTGCTGAATTAACATAGGCAGGAACAAAGAAGCCAGAGGAAGTTAGGTGATACAGCCAAATGTCACCAGTAAAAGTGTGTAGGGCTGTAAGTCATCTAGAATGACTCTTCTTTCTCACTCTCTCCCTGCCAGCCCTATGTCTTTTCTGCTGACAGATAACTGCTACCCTAAATGTTGTGTTACTCCACAGCACATTAGCAGGAGTTCCACTCATGTAAGGGGATGATTGTCTCATATGAAGAGAGAGGAGACTGAAACCAAAGACATTTCTGAGGAAGAACTGATCTTCCCAGTGTACCTGCTCTGTTACAGAGCAAGAGATTACAGTTACAGTAGACACACGTTCCTATTTTAGCCAGAATTTGAGCTTCCTGTTGCAGTTCAATGATTGTCTTGGGGCCAGGTCCCCAGTGGATACAAAACAAAGTAGTTCCGGCTGCTTAAACAGTTTGAAATTAGGAAAGAGTCCCCTCTCCTGTGGCATTCATTGCACTTGTTCCTGTTATACATTATACTCACAATGCATTCAGCATTGCCCTAAACACCATCCTTAAGGCTCCCTGTCCTAATCCAGCCCGCAAAGTCAAGAGCTTGGGAACTGAATAAAAACCAACTTTGTAAATGCATTTTGTAGGTCACAGGAAAGAAGGAAAAAGAGCACATAGAGCACATTTCAGTTTTCATTGGTGCTTCTGGCAACCTTCTTCTCCTACACATTATCACTGAAGAGACAAAACCCAGGCTCCCCGTTGAGTACACAAGAAAGGGAGACTTCCCTTGTGCTTTGCTGTGCTGCAAGCTGTAAATTTCTGAAGACCTCTGCTATAATCTTTTACAGTCTGCAATCCCACCCTTCAGCTTAATGAAATGGAATGGTACAAATGCTCTCTGGACATTTCACTGCTGACAGTTACCCAAGGTTTGTTTCAGCTGTTACAATATGGCTATTTTATTGTCTTTTTTTTTTTTTTCTCTTGTACAATTTCATGACTAACTATGTGTAAAATGGAAGGAATTTGACTATCCTTTTTTTCATCCAGTTGGACACAAACTGGACTGGTTCCTTTAACTCACTTTTCAGCTGGCAGGACTTGCTTTCTATTTTCTTTTAAATGTCAGAAAAGGTTAAATAGGCTCTTCGAATCTGCAATAGATTTGGAAGATCTCTGGGGGTAAAACCTTCACAAGAGAATGAGTTTATATTAGTTCAAACAACAAATTCAGGTTCTGAACCTGAAAGGCAAGTAAAACAAACTTCATGCACATTTCACATTAAAAAATCACAGGATTTGTTTTTACCCAATATCATCATATAATGAAATCTTTTGAATAGTTTTAATGTCTTTAACTGTCTTGTTTTTTAGGGCTTTTTCAGTGTTGTTGTTTTATTTGATTTGATTTATATTACACTTACATTTTACAGTTGGAAATACTCATGCAGATCAGGGAGCTGGACATGAGAAAGTGACTCCCACTATTTTCCTGTGTTTGCCTGGTATCCTGCTTGGCCACAGGAATTACAAAGGGGTCAAGGCCTTAGCTAGCCTGTCTCATCTCTTCCTCACTTGAAACAGAAAACAAACACAAACACTGTGTCTAAATACTTGAAGGAAAGTTGGCGAGGACTTCAGCTTTAACAACTCGCTGAAAAATTCAGCATTCCTCATGCCACTGAACAGTGCCATCCCAGCTCAGCATTTGCCTGGCAGATACAATCTTTACCTCAGGTAAAGGGCAAGGAGAGAAGACAGTAAAATGGTGCCTGGATCCATAGACCTGTCTATCAGATATACCATCTCAAGATGCCTCTCATCTTAATTTTGAGGTAAGATGGGACAGAAAAACAATATGAAGAGATTTTGAAGAGTGGTGTGTGTTGGGTGACTAACACTTTGTCCTTTCTTCATGCAAACACAGTCAACACAAGAGGACAGATACACTTATATCAAATTTCTGCTGATTCAAAAATAGCTTGTCTTCTACTGCCAGCTACATGCAAGGACCTTTCAAATTCAGGATGACCATTGTTTTAAGATTCTTTGGATGCATCTTCTCTTGTTTCTCACTGCCAATATTGTTCATGAGGAAAGAGAAAGAATTTGGCCAGTGAGTAAAAGTTCTTATGCAGAACAAGAAGTCTGGATTTATTGCACATGCCCTAGGGTACTTGGAGTCAGAGACTCAGAACATGGCAAGCATCTCGTGAGGCAATGCTTCCCTGATAACTGGACCAACTGCAAGTGTACCCCAAAGCAGAAGGACCTTTGTTTCTCCTTCAGGTTTCCCACTGCAAATGCTAAAGTTCACGTGGGACATTGAAACTGGAGAATCCCTTGATTCTCCCATCACAGGTAACAGAGGTTACTGATAACTGGTAATCCCTGCCTGCTCTGTCCTCACCTTGCTATGGAGAAGGCAACCCTGTGTCCAGACTCCAGACAGCAGCTAGGGTAGGATGTGGTGGTGAGAGTACAGGCATGTCTGAGCAGAGAGATCACATTACCATGGTGCTAAGCCCCTCACCTCAGCACTCTTGCCGCTGCTGAGATCCCTTCCCAGCACTCTCCTGCTCTGAGAAAAATGTGAAAAGTGGTTTAATTGGCCTCAGGCCTGTTATCACTTATGACAACAATGATCAGAAACAGGGGCCATTAACAGCCCTCGTATTTAACTCATGCATTCACTTAGATATAGAGAGTTCCCTGTCTGTATGATTAATGTCATCTCAACATATTCCATTAACAAAAATATGAAGTGCTTTGATTTTTTTTCCCCCCCCATGTGACCTACAATGTAAACACATTGTCAAAAGCACTGAACAGATGGTAAGGCACTTAGGAAAGCTTGCTACCTTTAAAGAAATCACTGGCCTTCAGCAAGCACTTAAACCACCATGGGTAGTAATTGAAAGAAGGCTGCCTTCAATTCCAGAGTGAAATGGAGTGAAGCATGGTCACTGCCTCCTTCATCCAACAGTAACTCTGCAATCCTATTATGGTTTCTAATGGGAAGCCACCCTCTTATCTGAAGCTGGGGGTCTATCAGTAGAGAATGCCACAAGGAGCAAGGGGTGGACAGAGTGTGGGACAGCAGCAGGTAGGGAGCAGAACTCCAGTACATATAAGGAGGAAGCTTGCCACAGTGTCATCTTTCACTCAGACCCCTTGCAGCTGCCTTCTCCATCCTTCTTTTCAGGGAAGTGTGTTCAATTTCCATTTTCTACACAGTAAGCCTTACATTCTCACCTGACATTATCCTTGGGTCTGGCTGTCTTGGCAATCAGACTACTCTTTCTCATAATTTCCTAGAAATCATTACCAGTTTCACCCTCCCCAGTGTCTATTTTCACTTTTGGGTCTTTCAACAGCTTGAGTGATGAGTGTTGATCAACATCAACTCAACTCCCACAACATGAACTAATTATTTCTGCAGAGACCTCTTACCATGAAGAAAAATCTGGAGGGGACTTTGTCTTCCCTGCTGCTACCTGAGGGAGTTTCAAATTTTGTTGTTCTTCTCATCTGCCTATGACATGGACTGCCTCAAGCAGCCTGTCGTTGTAGCAGCTGGTATAGCTTGCAACACATCCAAGCCTAAAAGCTGATAGGTTTTGCTAAAAAATGGAAGGGACCAAACTAATATGAGAAACCTGAAGCACTCCTTTTCCCACTTCTGTTTTTTACTGTGTAAAAACTGAGTTATCCTCATTCCTCAAGCTTTGCAATCACTTTATGAAGACATGCATTCGGAAGTGAGTTTGTTCAATTTTCTCTGAATTATTTCCCACAAGTATTCTTGCCATTTTCTCCTTCTACTACTACAAAGTCTTCAAATATAAGGATTTTTAAAATGCTGAATAACATGAGAGTTGAGAGTTTTCTAGTACTAATATGTTACTATGATTTGTTTTACTATGCCTTTTTTTTTAAGGTAGATCCTTCATCCCCAATGGAAATATGGTGATCTTGCATAAAGTAACTTAAATACCCTAGCATTTTTTCATATTCAGGCACTGTCATGATAGCTTTCTTCCTTGGATCCTACTAGTGATGAACCACCTGAACCTGTTTCAACCTTTCTGTTTGCCCTCAAATGGCTGCTAACTCACTAAATAAATATTGATCAAAAAAAGAGGACTTATATATAAAGTAGCCTGATTAAAGAAACATGGAAGAAAAACCATGAAAGCAAACCTTGAGCACACTTTGGACAATAGGTTTTGTCAAAAAAAAATTTGATGCCATTCTGTAAGGTAAACTATTGTTCAAGTCTGACTTTATGGCACAAATTAAGTTAGCAGAAAAAACATTAATATTTCCACCCCAAACTCTCATTGCCACCCTACACCCTTTTTTAGAGTACGGTGGCAAATATTTATGATTTGGTATTTAACACAATTAAGAGCAAAGTATGGTCATGGAGGCTAGGCTGTGGGACCTCCAAAATACAGGTATTGATGCAACACACTTCCCCATCCTCAAGAAGGAGCCATGTTGTCATTGAGGGCACAGAAATCTTTCAAAAATTTACCTAAACTTCTAAGTTAGTATGGCTTCCAAAACCAGCAATCACTATCCAGTTACTGCTTAGCAACATTAATTAAACATTGCTCATTAGAGATCTCATTAAAAAATATTGTACGTTTGGATTACTGTCATTAGTTTCACTGAATTGCTCGGGCTCCATATTTTGATTAAAAGCAAATTATCACTGACCAATATATAAAGAAGGAATGAATTTAAAAACTGATAGACAGATCTCAAAATTTCAATAAGGGGGAAAGCCTGAATGACTCTTTTCTAGTGTTTAGTATTTTTAGTGCTGCTGTTCTAGGATGAGGCTTATTTTTGATCTGCACTTTCCTCATGGATTTAGTAATGGGTACAAAATCCCTGCCGATAAAGGTTACTCTGTGAAAAAAGCATTGCTGGAGCAATGACCTATAATCAAAGCATTCAACTGATAAATTCAAATTAAATATTTCAGTAAAATTTTCTAAGAGAAAGGCAGTTCATCATACCTACAGAAATACAGGTCCTCACCACAGATGTCTTAAGATAGAATTTAGCAAAAAGGCTGCTCATTCCAGTTATGAATACATGCTAAACAGGGCTGATGAATTCATAGGATATGTTGAAAGAGAAATAATAACCTAACAGATGACATTATTACCTCTGCAGATGACATTTATTGATGCCAGCTGGTTGCATCCTGTTCTGAACCCACACCTAAAAAAAGGATACAAAACCACAATATTTGGCATAATAGAACCACATGGTTGCTTTAGGTCTGTAGAAATCCCCTCACCATGGGAGAATTAAAGAAGCCAATCTGTTTAACTAATCACAAAAGCAACTGGGGAGAGAAGAGGTGACTTGATCACTCTATAATTACCTTCCTAAGGAAAAAATAGCAGTTGCTAAAGATGTCCTTATTTCAGCAGAGAAATGCAGAACAAGAATCAGTAGCTTGGAGTTAACTTAAAACTTGGCACATTATTTAACTGTGAAGGGATAAGAATCAGCTAATTAGAGTAATCTGCTTGTAGAAACAGAGAACATGCCTTGTTCTCTTGTTCTCATGTTCCATGCCTTGTCTTCTTCAAATAAGACCTGAGCACCTCTCTAGAAAGCACAATTTCATTGAGCATTGTTAATGGATTTTATTAGTTGTTGATCAGGAGAAAAACTGCACCTAGGATTCATGAACCAGTCAGATCAGATAAGTCCAATGGTCTGGCCTAAATTCAGACACTTTAGAACTAAGAACTGCCTGGTACTGACCAGGGTTATGTGAGAATTTTCATAGTGCAGTAACATTTCAAACAAATTGTATTTGTCTTCTGTCTATTGCAGATAATCCTTTTGGGGAAAAATGCTTTAAAATACATTCATTGAAAGTTTGGCTGCCACTATATTGATTGGATCACTGGTAGCAGGCTGAGACAAACCTTGCAAAGTTATCTAGTAAAACTAATACTTACTTATATGTTCTTCTTCTTTCTAGGTGAAAAAGTCTGAAATGACATCAAGTCAGGTTCTCCTATAACAGAATTCATGTGGCCACTGGCACTCTGGCCTGCAGTCATAAACCAAGCCAAACTGAAGCTTTAATGACAGTAATTTTTATCTGATGTCAATAAGGCAAATCTCTCATAGAAATTACTATTTTTACTCTGCTTTGACTTCTTCGGGGCTGATGAAAACCAATACCAAATAATCAGCAATTTCAGTGGCAACTATCTGGACAGTATTTGTTTGTCTGTCTTTTTTCTTAGCCAAATGTTTGTATTTGCATCCTGACAGTAACCTCCTGCAGTGGAGGAATATGACATCTTGGATTTATCTCATGTAGGAAAAGCAGTAGACAGTGAATGGCCTTCTTGATACTCTTGCATTAAAATCACCATGTTGGCTTGGCCCATGTCCACAGACACCCCTCTTTTCCAATACATTAATATTTTTTGGAGAAGCCACATTAGATGGACTTATCTTTACCACTGAAAATTTTCTTTGTATTCTCTAGATTTTCTTGAATACTCATACCAAGATATGTGTTCACGCCTTATCCCTAATATCCTCAAAGTGTTATTCATGACCTACTAATTTCCAAGGCATATGAGAAAAATAAAATGACTGATTTCACTGATGTTGTTCCTTCCTAATCCATTCAGAACATTTTGAATTTGAGAGAGAAGTTGTTTTCTTGAGCAATTTCGTTTTTTCTGGTTGTTTTCCAAAAACTAGGCAATGTTGGATAATCATTCATTTTCCAAGTACACCAGAGCATGGTCAGACTGTGACCTGTCTGTCTGGAATAGTTTGCAGGATGCATTTTGCTATTTTATCCTGCAGATGTGACACTAAGACACATCTTCCTTTACCACTTGTTTATGCACTGTAATACACAGACAAAACTAACCAGTCAAATCTCTTTATTTTAATCATCCACAGCAGTCAAATATGGACAAGTAGACTTCAGGACATCTGGAGATAACAATATTTCTAATACACAAAAATCCAAGTTGTGATTTCAGAAACTCTCGTCACTTACAGCCAGTGAACATGCTTCCAAACACTGAAGTCTTTTCATGAATGTATGAGCTTGTGATTCAGAGATGGACAAGATCTTTCCACTTAGATGAAGTCTGCTGATCTCTTCCTGTACAATATGCCTCCTGCCAATGTCAAAGTTGTTTGAAAATACAGTATATTTTATAAATACTAGAAGGATGTTCCATACATGCATCTTTTGCTATTAACACTGGTATCTTCACCCAGCTGTTAAAATTACATTTCCTTTCAGCCAAATGTGTTAGGTCTTTACATTCTCCTGCAAAGAACGTATCCATTTTTTCGCAAACTTCTTGCAATTATTGACTCTTTTGTTCTTGGTTTGGTACTTTAAATTGCCAGAGGCAAATGTTCCAAAGTAATACAGTGAAATTTTTTAGCTTTATTTCTCTGGAAAGGTCAATAAGCCAAGGTAAAATCCGTGCAGTTGTTTTATGAAGAAACTATGAGTTTTTGGCCCTGAAAGACATGAACAGGACTAAAAACACCACAGAAGCCTGTAGCCTCAGGTTTGAAAAATACGAGCAGTCAGTTGTGCTAGGAAATAATTCAGTGCCATGCTTTAAAAGGTAAAATCAAAGAATTCTGTGTGCCATATAAAGTTGAAAGGAAAGTAGAATCCAAAAGGGTTGGGTGACCAGTTTTGAAACACTGTTTGAATAAGATGGATGGATTGGAGCTTGCCGTACTTGGTTTGCAGCCAGGAATAATCTTTTCAAAGCTAGAAGTGCTTTTGATCTCTGCCTACTCCTCCTCATCACTGTGAATCTCCAGGGATACAACCCTACCATGCAATACAAGGGAAAGAAAATGTGCTTCAGAAGAGGGAGAGGAAAAAGGACAAGGAAGCCAATGAAATAGTATCTGAGAACAACACCGCTGCCTGTAATGACACTGACCTGCTGGTGCCAGTGGAAGAGTTTTGTAATATTTTTCCAGGTCTGCTCTTGTTTTTGATACTGGGCTGTGGAGCTGGTTCTGTGACTCTATACCAGCCTCAGCACACTTCCAGAGGTATTGGGAATGGTTCTTATGAACCTGTGACTTGGAAGTAGACCCAAAATATTTACAGGTCAGAAGTCCCATCAGGCAAAATTGAGCCAAGTTTCTGTGACATCAGTAGGAGTAGATACACTGATGAGCAGGGGTCTCTGCATGACCATCCCTATCCCAGCTAGGAGGTGGCTGTGTTGGAGGTCAAATGCAACATGTTTTCAGTGTTCAGCAAACCCAGGAAATAACTTGGGAAGAAATAATGGGGTATAATCCATCAGATGAGTACAGCAGAGGGCTCAAAGGGCACATGGTATTGTTTACAATGGAATGCACACAGCTCAGCTTGGAAAGGCATTGTGGCTCTAGTTTGAAAAAAGTGTCTTCTCTCTCAAGGACCATCAGACCTCTTACTTACACAGTACCTCCAAAAGCACCTTGCCATTGGTTTTGGTTTAGATTGTACTTGTCGAGAAGGATCTGTCCACGGAATTACTGAGGCTGCAGACATCTCCCTGGAGGTCTTTTGTATCCTGTAAACACTAGAAAATCAGAATGTCCTGCTGGGAGAGTAGCAATCCAGTCATTTCAGGATGCCTCTTCTCTACGACTCAGATGCTGCTAAGACTGAAACAGAATCACCACCTCCTGTTGGGTGGCATATCTTATGATGCATGGGAGATTTTAATAAGTTTTTTCTGTGAGTAATATAATCTCCTGGGACTGTGGATACAGGCTTGAGCCATGGAATAAATGTGGCTTTTTGGGCTTGCACTCGTCCTGATCAACATTCTCCACTCCAAACCGCACCCTGCGCTTGCTGGCGGGAGAGTATAAACAGTCAGTTGGAAACTTCCTCTGGTTTCTTCCCACTCGAACCAGAAATCCTGGGTATGGAGGTACCCAATGGCACCTCCAGCAGTGACCACCATGCAGACCATTTCTGAAACTCACCACAGCCATGGCTCCAGAGAAGCCTGCAAACTGCTGGCTTCCATGAAACCATGCCAGGGAGCCAGACCCTCTGGGGCTGTGGGGCTGGGCAAACCCAGGAGGAACACAGACCATACATCATGTCAGCAGAGATGGATTCCTGCCTGCTGAGTGGTTGAAGGGATGCCTAGGCCCCACTCAAAGCCCACATTCTGATCAGTTCCTTTACAAAGTTGTTATCTTTTATTCACCACCCTGTTTCACCTGCATACTCATTCATGTACCTCTTGGAGTATACAAGACAAATGTGTATTGCTTGGTGTTCCCCTTGCTTGTCTCTGCATCACCCTGCCCCACAATTCCTGTCAATTCCCCTTCACCAGTTGTTTGCCAGAACATTATAAATTTTCCAGAAATGGTTTTCCCTTGTGTTTGTCATCCTGTTGTGCACAGGAAAAAAAAAAAAAAAAAAAAAAAAAAAAAAAAAAAAAAAAAAAAAAAAAAAAAA
>VZUI01035184.1:0-45921 GCA_013401135.1 Cettia cetti | reverse complement strand
GGGGGGGGGGAGGGAAGGGGGAAAGGATCTTTCCAGAGAACAGAGATCCGAGCTGGTTCACACTTTACTTTCAGTTGAGTAGAGAGGGACCTCCCTTTAATTTAAAGCACAGTTGCTTCAATCTTGTCCTGGCTGAATACAAACCAAGGACTTCACCTCCCTGTTTCCCACTTCCCATGTAAGCTTGGACATGGATTTCCATCTTGGCTGCAGACTTTCCTTAGCATCTACTTCACACACATGCACGGCTGCAGCAAAACAAAAGCTGTGCCTTTCCCACTCACTTTTAGCAGCCCTTCCTCATGGATATCTCCCCTGCTAGAGGAATGTGTGCACTAAATCTCTTTTCCAGCAGTAAAGTCTGTGCTGTGTTACAGCTACTACGTTTCTCCCACTTCCTTCCATTGACAGCAAACAAAAGCTTGTTGCTCACTGTTATCAGAAAATATTTGCTTTCCCAGATTGTTTCTGCCCCCCTTGTTTCAGAAGAGTTTTAACAGAGTAACAGCTCACTCCCCACAGTAAGCAGCAGGGGGTGATTTGAGAGAGAGGCCCTTCGGAGCCCACCCAGTAAATCCAGCCCAGAGCGGGCACAGCCCGGTCCTGCCCCTCCCAGCCGTGCAGTCCCCAGCACCTCCTCCATCCCCTTGCAGATCCTGCAGAGGAGACAATGTTCCAGCAGCATGGCTTGAAGAGAGGGGGCCGTTTTGCACCACTGGTCTGGCTTCAAGTGGCTGCCCCCGATTTTCAGCTGCAAACCACCCCTAGAAGATCCTGTACCCACCCTGAGTATCTGCCGTACTCTAAATATGCTCCTTTGAGAACCTGCTCTTCTTACCACACACTGCACTTCCTTCCTGCCGGATCCCTCATCACCATGTTTCATTCCCAAACCACACAGATGAAACTTCCACTCTTGCTGGTGCTGCTCCTTTATTCAGTATCCAAAGGAAGGAAACATTCTCACACCAGGCACTAAGCCCGTGGCACTTCTGCTAATGAGTTGTGATAAAGAAGTAAACCCAGGTGTAACATGAAAACAGGTCACCAAGGTTACAGTTCCCAAAAAAGAACTACTCAGTCACTCCTTATTTTTAATTTAATCTTTTTTTAGGCAAGCAGAGTATCAAATGTCAGGTCCTAAACCTAAGAAGGGGCACCAAAAGTCCAAGTATTATTCAGGATATGAAATGCTCAACTATGGACACCCAAGCTGACACATTGCAGACTCATGACTGAAACCTGCCCACAATTGCCAATACCAAGCCCAAACAGCTTTCATCCATGGGTGAGGTCCCATGCAATGAAAGGATTACCCAGATAACCACTTTGTGTCACAAATTTAATGTAAGGGAAAATGCACAACCAGCACCTGCAGGAGCTCAGCACCAGCCCTGCCCCATCTCCTGATGAAAATTCCCAGGAGACCTTAACTCTGGCCTTCATTTTGGCATGAGGCTCTACCAAAGACAGATTTCAAAAATATGAGCTTCAAGAAAAGTAATATGGGGGCAGGGAGAGTGGTGCAGAAAGGATCATTGTGGAAAGTTTCTGATGTTGAATGATCCACAACCTCTTTCAAGTGACATCCCCTTTACTATGGCAAGCTCTCCCCAGTCCCAGAGCAATGTGGAACTTGCAAGCACCCCACACCACACAGCCCACTCTCCCCAGCCAGCGGCCACAGGATGTGGGCTTGGTATTTTGGGGTGCAGCAACCTTTTTCCTGACTCAAGGCTGGATGTGGTCTTAACACCTTCAGTAGACTGGGCTGTCATTTCTGATGGTACCTCTGGTCATTAAAAAGGCACCACAACATAAAAGGATTTACTGGAAAGCAAAATGGCCTCAGGTCATTTAATTTATTAGCAATTAGCAGAAACCACTGATCAGTGATCTGGGTTCTGAAAAAGAAATTATATAAACAAGTAAACAACCACTTAAACACCTTACTCGTCCCTTCAGCCAGGCACCTCTCCAGCCCCACCATCAAGTTCTTCCTGGAGAACTTTCCTGATGCCCTCTGAGATGGAGCAGCACACCATAGATGCAGCACAGTCAGACCACTCTTGCCTGCCCTTCCTTCAGCTTTGCTTGCTTTCATGTGTATTTATTATTTACCATCACCTTAACTCCTTTCCTCCCACAATACCACCAGAGGCAAGCCTGGGGAAACACATTAATGCTGTTCCCTTTGGAGAGCTAGACCATTTCCATGGGTAGTTACTGAGACACAGACAATCTCAGCAGCTCAACCTGAAAATGCTTCTTCTCTCCTATATTTTATACCACCTCTCTTTGAGAAACTTTTTCACAGCACCTTTGATGTTCACAAAAACCCAGGATCAGCTCACTGGTCTCTCAAGATCTGTGCTTGCTTTTCAGTCTGTCAGCAAGAGGTGAGGAGAAGCCCAGCAGCTGTTGGATGATGAACTTCAGGTTTCACATGGGAATTTACTGGCTCTCTTATCTCAGAGACATTTGCAGGTAAATCCCAAGAGACTCCAGACAGTCAGCCACACCCCAAACCATAAAGACCTGAAATTTAAACTGCCATTTCTTACACCTGCCCTTCCATGGGATTCCTGCACTACAGCATCTCTATCCACACGTGATCCCTCTGTCCAAGATTTCCTCTTTCAGCTATTTAAACATTCATCCTGTTTTCAACTGCTTTTAAGAAGTAGGCAGTGTCAATCAGACAGTTGCTACAGCCAGAGGAAAAGCTGAGGCACAAGCCACCCCTCTGACCTGGGCAAGGTCCTTCACAAGGTACACCCAGCTCTAACATTGCCCCCCTTCCTTTGACACCAATATCCATCAGAACACAGATTTCAGTAGTTCTGCCAATGGGCTGCTGCTCCCTTTTCTTCTCCCCCCATCTTTGTCTGAAAAGGCTTCTAGAACTACATAAACGCTAAAGAAGGAGTTAAAGAAATGCATTATTATTAGAAGGTCACAAAACAACAACTTGAGAATAGCTGCAGCTAAAAATACCCAATCCACACACCCCACCTGTAGAGAAAACATTATCAGATGTCACTTCCCAGAGGTAAAAACATGTATTTTTTAAAATTATGATTGTATTTTGGACAATGGATTTTTTTAATCTTTTTTTGCCAGGGACCAGAACAAGAGACCCTAGGAAAAGACCTTGTTTGTCCCCACAAAGATCCCACTTTTCTGTGCTACCTGATTGAAAGATTCTTGGAAACTAGCATCTGCAAATCTGTATTTTCTTCTAACACCACCTAACCTGGCAAAACAGCTTTCTAAAAGAGAACAAGTATTTTGGCTACCCATACAATGTTGCAGAGTATTTGCACAATATGGATTTATTTTGAGTTTTTATTATTTCAGAGTTATCAAGGAGGCCAATATGGGAAGGACAACAAGTGGAGCAGCAGCACAGAGCAGGTATCAGCACAGGGCTGAAAACCGCCACTCATATAACCCAAATTCTAGATAGGACTGGAAAAATCTGCATTATGGATGCATTGAATTAGTCTGCTGCTTAAAGTCTCCCACCTCTAAAGAGCAATAGCCATGATGTACATCAACCTTAGGGCTCACTTCCAACAGTAGGATGAGCAGAATCAAGGAAGTCAATGAACTGCCTCAGCAGAGACTTCTATACCTTTTCACTGATTAAATAAGCTCTGGTTTATTGATCACATAAAAACACCAGGAGTTACTGCAGGCAGGTAAGGAAACACCTCTGACAATGTTTTAACAAACTGAGCACACACAAGGGGAAGCTTAGCACACCAGAGCATGCTTTCTTCTCCAATGATGCAAATAAAACCCAGGAATAACTTCTCCAGAAGGTCCACAAACCTTGTCCAGGTCACACTCATTACTTTTTAACCCTTAACAAATATACACCTTTCCCCCACTCATAAATACTCAAACCAATACTTTTTAAAGAAATCACTCACAAAATAATTCTGACAGTGCATTACTTTGGTGGCCAACTCCTGCTCTGCTGCCCTCTGCCCAATGCATCCTTTCCTCCACCATAAAACAAGCAGTACATCTCATATGTGCCATTCCCAATGCTTTCTGCCTGTCCATGCAGGCATTTTTAACTTCCCTTCACCTGCTTCCCTGTTAAAGTTATTTGAAACTGGCCTGATGCAAAATTTGGTAGCATCAAAGATTCAGCATGCAAGCCTCCTGCTTCTGTGAGAAGTTAAGGTGAACACCCACCAAAGAGCACTGCAAAGGACTAACCTGGAAGTTATGAGTAGGAAGACAGACCACCACCGCTATATTCTACCTCTAAAACATTTGCTTAAGATGCATCAGTGTGCTGGGGGGTCCTCCCTGCTCTCTCCCCAAAGGAGGAGGAAGAGGAAGATTGGGGTTATTTTGAAGGGCAGCCACTGAACACAACCACAGGGGTGTACTGGGAAAGGGGCAGGGCTCAGATTCACAGCCACCACCTCCCTCTGTCCACTCAGCCTGGAGAAACTTGGAAGACATGCCCACATGATGTCATTAGTGGGTTGGTATCTAAATAAAGGAAGTTTTTTATAGAATTTTTCACTGACAAAATTATTCCGGTAAACCCCGATAGCCAAGACGTCAAGCAGAAGGGAAGGAAAAGGGAAAACAATACCCATAGCCTTGTTGGGGCCTGGACAGGTGGGTGGTGCCTCAGGAAAGAAACCTAAACAAATGTACTCCCTAATACCTACTTCTTGAATAAAAAGCACGGGGAAGAGCAGGGCACAGTATAAGGGAGAGGATAGTGAGAGAAAAAAACCCTTTGCTTACAAAGAGAGTAGTAAAACGTACTTCCGTGTCAGAGGGGTTTTCCAGCTTCATATTAATCATGTGGCAATTACTGTGCTTCCTAAAAGCAAACTGGAGAGTTCTGCATATTCAGAAGACTTTTGGCTGCAAGTGCCTTAAGTTCAAATCATCAGCAAATACCATTTGCTGGAAGTTCCAAAAAAAAAAAAAAAAAAAACAAAAACAGAAAAGAAAAAACCAACCAAACAAAAAACCAAACCAAACCAAAAATCTAACTAAAGGAAAGCAGAGTTTTCACGTATGCCTGCGTGTCATCCTCTTCTTCATAACTTTTCATCACTTCCACAGCGCTATGGAGTAGTTCCCCTTCCTCCCCCTGTTCTGGCGTGCATCTTCGGCCGGGCATCCACATGGAGAGCAGTCGCAATAGCCTGGTGACTCATGCTGCAGTAATGTGGGTGGGAACTGCTCCCATGCCCAGCTCCTAGGGACACAGCCTTTTATGGTATTTTTAGCCTGGAAGCTGTTGTGGTTTGTAGCACTTTGCCTTCTGTCTTTCAAGAAAAGAGCTCACAGTTCCCCCCGGGGCTTCAAGGATGCAACAGTGGAACCCAGGCAGGTGATGAGCAAGCCAGCCCTGGAACTTCCACGCCCGGCCGCGGTAGGGATGCTCAAGGACGTCACACCATGGCCCGTCCGCAGGCTCTCCCTTCCAGGCAGCGGGTCCTTGGGTGACTGCACTGCCCAGCAATCTCCGAGGCGTGGGGCATGTGTGTCACTTGTTCTGTGGACACTTTTAACTACTGCAGCCTAACTTCGTAAGGAGTCATTGCCTGTGTCCCCCGAGTCCTAACCACCCTGTGGCAATTCATTAACAAGCTCATCCTTGCAGACATTTAGTTTCTACCCTTGATGGGCTGCTGGCATATGAAAAGCTGGCAGGTCCCACCTGTCTTCCCTCAATTAACTTAAGACTACCTCTCTCCATAAAGTAGAAAATAAACTCTGTAGGGTTTCTACTCCATACAAATGTAGGTGAAATGGGGCAAGAGAAAGCAGACAGGGATGTTCCATTGCAACCAAGTTAAAAGCATCAGGGAGAGGTGCAGTGGCAGAAAAGCCACCCTCTGGGCTCCAGGACCACAGCACGTGGGACTCACACTTGCCAAGATAAAAAAGCAGGCTCAGCTGTGCTCTTTAAAAGCTGAGGGCCACACATGAGATTAAAAGAGTATCCCAATATTACCTGATAGGGCTTGAAGAAGAACTCTGGCTGCTGACATGCAGTGGATTACTTTACAGGACAGTCTCCCATTCCCCCTTGCACCTGAAGCATCATCTGCTGTAGGAGAGAAAGATACGAAGCTTTCTGCATCCTCAATCACAACTCCAAACAGCTACTGACTTTAGTCCTTTCAAACTTATTAAGTCCAATTAAATTATAATCTGCACATGCCTAATAAGTCCAGGAGAAAAGCTAGCAGGATAAACAAAAAAGCAGTAATCAAACATCCTGATGCAAGGCCACTGAGATTAAAGCTACATTTTTATTCCTTCTGAAAATCCAATGAGCTCTGGAAGGAGTCAGCCTACCAGTCAGGCCAGATCAATGACAGGCTGCCCATACAGACAGATTGCACCAAGTGGGAAGCACCAGTGAAGAGCTGCTCTGAGTGACTTCTCAGGTATGAGAGACACAGTGAAGGAGAAGGCTGGGGGACGTTTGTGTGGGTAAGCATTGCACAGCCCACAACATACCATGGAGGTGAGCCAACAGCAACAGATGAAAAAAACCAGCCCTAATGCAAGTTTAAAGGTCACTCAGTGCATTGCCCTGGGCACACCCCCAGCATTTGCCAAACAAGATGCCCCACACCAGGGGGACACCAGGGCTCCCTAGACAGGCCAAGATGCAATCTCTTGCTCCTCGAGCAGATTAAAGACATTTCCAAATTTAGGACGTCTTCCTGCTTTTAGATAACAGATCAAGATTACAGAATTAAAGTTAAAAAAAAAAAAATCACGTGAAAGGCTCCATCCTGTTCGAGGAATACAATGCTTTTCCTGTGATCTTGCCCTAAATACCACAACATCACATTCGATTACTGTCCCATCTTACTCCTAAGTCCTGCACAGCCAGTTTAGCTATATGAGAACAAAATGAGCTCTGCCCTGCCTCATTTCTCATTAAACTGCTAACTACACACAGCAGTAGCTGTGTAAGAGGCAGGCCAAGTTACTTAATTTTCATTATCCTCTACTTGGACCAACACTCTGAAATAGGAGTAAAAAATAAAAAAACACCCAAAAACAGGAAGGAAAAAAAGGAATGGAACAGAATAATCAGCCTAAACCTCCTACAGACAGAAAAGGAATGTATCCAAGCCTGAACTGAGGTTTACATATCCCACACTACTTACTATCTTACTTTACTATCCCAGACCTCTCTGTACTAAGCCTTTAGTTATCAAAACCTGCCATCTGCACTCCTGAGAAAGCCAGGAAAAGGAGGAAATGCCAGCTTTCCTATACATGCTCAATTCTGCAGTTGCTGCAGGCAACCTGGTGCTGCTCTGACCTTGGTGCACTGGCAGACCCCAGGGACCCTGCCCCGTGAGACCACCTGCCCTGCCCTCCTCCAGTTGTGCAGTACACCTGCATTTAACACTTTCGGTACCTTGGCCCACAAACAAAAAAGCTTTCCCAGGCAGCAGGTTCTCTGTAAACCTAAAAGCATTGGATGCTGATTCTTACAGAACAACAACTCCCCTTCATGCAGAAGCTGAGCAGTGCCAGCACAGTCTGGACGTGGATGCACTGATGCAGCTGATGGTATCTTCATTGGAACAAATTCAGACAGTCTCTAAGTGCTTGCAGCCCTCTCTTCCTCCAGCGGGTGTCCCAGGGACCATCCTGCCATACACCTCCAGAGCTGCAATGCAGCCCTCCTTTGGAGCAGACCAGACTGGGGCTTGCTGGCACAGCCGTAGGAAGGAGTGGATGCATTTCTCCTCCTCTTCAGGGGGAAAGGGCTCCCTGTAAAAGCAGGCTGCAGGGGATGTGAGGCAGATGTGCCTCTCCAAGGGAAGAAGCACAGACTTAAAGCACTGGTTAGCAGGAGATTCCAGCCCCGGCTCACTGAAATAATGTGAATGCTGCTAATGAATTTAGAGTGCAACTCAGATTTCCACTGCTCTTCACACAAGGCCCATCTGAACAAACATGGAGTGTTTGCTGAAAAAAACTGAGCTTTACCAAGCTTCAGTTCCTTATGAGTTTTCCATGCTCATCTTCTCACTTCCCCCTCTCAAATTTGCAGAGGGGTTTAAGAGCAGCTTCTGCTCTGGACTCTTCTCAAAGCAGTTTGCATCATCAGGGTTGAGCTAATGTAATGACTACAGGAACCCTTGCAGGAGAAAAAAAAATAATTCAAGAAATTACATCCTTCACAGGATTTGCAGATGGCATGTTCCTCTTAGCAGTATCAAATTGTTTAAAGGACAGTAGGAGACTCACAGGAGGAGATACTACCATCACAGGTAAAAGGAAGGAGGCAATGGATCATGACACAGGTGGCATTTAAAACAGACCACCCACTGTTTTACAGGAAGGAGCAGGGGGGAAAAAAACCTAACCAAAAGAAGCATCCCACTGTGTGCAGACTTCATGACCTATTACCTTCACCAGTCCTTTGCAGGGCCAGAACCTTCAGCTAAGGATCTGCTTAGCTGGAACCAGTCGACAAATTATACAGTAACTGGAGGCTTTACAATCCTTGCAGGAAAATGCAATAAATAAAAATCAGCTGGGCAAGTTCTGTCTGACAACTCATTTTTTTCCCCATCCAGTACACTGCCATGTGGAGAGATGTGGTATGAATCAACCCATTTTGGCAGCACAAGACAAGCCAGGATGCATCACTGCTCCACTACATGGGGACACCCTCGGAAAGGCTCTGTTTACCCAGCGGGAGCCAATGCAATTCCTACACAAAGCCTGTAAGTACATTTAAAGCTCAAAAGTAATCTGAAACAGGTCCATTCTCCCCTCCAACTCCATAAATACAACCCAAATTGGGTCATGTCCTAACAATAAATGAATGATACTCACTTAAGCCTCCGCTACACTGCTGACATAATCTAGGTCCTTTCATTCTCCTTGTACTGCAAGTACTAAAGATGCTTTTGTACATCCTCTGAAGTACTCCATTTAAAAAACCATGGTAACTAGGGCACCACATTCAGCTGCTCTTGGAAAGAAAAGCCATTCCCCTCCCTTCTCAATAGGCTCTTAGGAGGCTTGTAAAGAAAAAAAAAAAAAAAGCCTAATCCAAACTCAGCTCCGCTGGAGTTGGGTGCTGGGGATAGGGGTGAGCACAACTATGGGCAGCACTTGGGTCTGCAGTGTGACAAACACCAGTAATAGCACTGCCTCTGGGGAAAGAGAACCATTACCTGTGTCCTGCACCTAAAAAGAACCCAGAAGTCCCATTTTAAGTCATTGAGCGTGACAGCACAACTGCAGCATTCAACAGATAAAACATCATATTTTCTTTAAAAGCTATTGGGCGCTCCTAAATATCTCAGGTTCTTTTTAGGGGATGATAGGATTATTCAGTTTCAGTATTTCAGCATCACAAAGGACTACAGGAACCAAGAAGAAAGTTTTTCTGTTATTTTTGCACGGCAGTAAAAGTTTAAGGGGTTTTGGTGTTGTTTTATTTCTTGCTCATTCCAAATTCCTCAGAAAGTGAACTTCCCTGCATGGCAGCTTTTGAAGTTTGCCTGCTGGCACCAGAATCCTCCTCCTTTCTGAAATGGAAACATTCAGAAATGTGGGCACAGAGATCACATGGAAAGAGCAAGGCACTTCCCACTAAAGAAGCCATTTACTAGGAAAAAACCCACCATCCTAAAAAAGGGAGATTTGTCTAAAATGGAAGGTCCATTATTTGTATTTTTAAGAAAAAAAACACTCATTAAAAAAAACCTACCAAAATACATGCACTAGCACCAGAAAGTCTAATAACTTTAACATGACCTAACTGTTACACTATTCCTTAAATACAATTTTAGCAGACTTTTTCCAAATCCCACTACGTACTGTTATGGAGCCACATTCCAAGATTTAGGGTTTTAAAAATAGAAGCCTTTAACCACAACATCTGCAAAAATACCTTAAAAAAAAAACAAACAAAAAGAACCCCTTTCAAGTTCTATCCTGTTACAGAGGCCATTCCCTAACTGATGCACAGAAGCACTTTGAGCCTCCCTGGAGGAAGCAGCATCAGATTCACGACAGCACTACTGCAGAGGAGCTTATGGCAAAATTCATGCCTGTTTGAAAGAGATACAAACTTGGGAGAAAACAGGCAGTTTTAAAGAACACAGTTTTAAATGGGGAAACTGAGGTGTGTAATGATCAGCCAATTCCTCAAACAGCAAAAAATGTATTTCTTCTGGCTAACACACTGTCATCTTTGCTAACACAAGCTGTCGTGGCGAGAGACATGAGAGGGTGAACTGAGGACAAGTGCAGCAGTTCTCCTTGAATTCCCGACTCTTCTCCTCACACCATCCACTGTTACTTTTCAGGAGGAAAACAGGAAAAAACTTAAAAAGGAAAACAAGACAAGTGTGGGAAAATGCTCTCAACCAGATAGGTCAGCCAAGCTTGTGTGGGACACAGAGCCATAAAACCAGGTACAGCACACCTGGCTGCCTTGAGAGACATGCAGAGAATGAAGGTGTTTGGAAGCTAAACCACTGTATCCTTATTTCCAAATATAAGGGAATAATATTTTTTAAAGTGTTACAACTCACATATGAGGCAAAGAGTAAAAACTAAAATAACAAGGGGCTTGCATGAAATGCCCCATTGTGACATTTCAACGTGTGCAGCAAATAAGTACATTTTTTACAGCCAATGTTTAGCATTGTTTTGTTGCTATTTTTCTTGAGACTCCAAGAGCATTCTCCTCCATATGAAACTTACAGGATGAGAAAAAAATGGGAAAAGCTACCACTTGGGGTATTTCTCTGGCAGGCCTCTGCTCATTTAGGCTTTTGAAGGTGAAAATTTGTTACGGGAATTAATGAAGAGAATCAATTCTGGAGCCTGCTGCTCCCTGCCATCTCTCCTGGGATGAGTACAGCAGCTCCTGGCTGCACTCCCTTGTCTCCATTGAGGATGAGGCAGCTGGGAAGTCTGCTCACAGTCAAGTTTATGAATGTTTCAGCAACTGCCTCCTCCTTCAAGTAGCTACCCGAAAGCTTACCCAAGCCCGGGCCTTCTGCCACCCCATCCAGCTGCTCTAACTAATGAGCTCCTCTGTTTGTAAATCCATGCCTTGAGAGACACTCCCTGCCACGTGGGCACAGAACGCTCACACAGCCACAGATGCTCCCTGCTCCCAACCTGCAGCAAGGCTTCTCCATCTCCTGCACCTTGGGGGACAGCAGCCCCTTGACTTCAGATTGACAGAGCTGGTGCTCTGCAGGAAGGCAGAGCTCTTCCTCCAGCAGGAAGGCAGAGGGTCAGGACTAAGTTTCCCAACAGCATTTTACTCTGCTTTGCAAAGCCAGACTGTGCCAAGTTTCATCTCATGGTGGAAAGGACCACGGGAACACCAAGCCCCACGGAAGTTTAGCTCCCAGGACCACTGATGCCAGTTGCACTGTGGCAAACCACCTTGTTTAATGCATGTCTGTCACCTTTGGTCCAGGCTCTGCTCCTCCCTTCAGGGGCAGGCACAACTCAAACAGCAGAATTTTTGTGTAGTATTGCCACAAGGTTCTTCAGGAACACAGAAGACCAAAGAAAACTACTTGCATTTGGGACAAAAGAGAGTAGTCTGCAGTGCTTTGTTGCAGCATAAGAGAAATCAGCAACCAAATGCTTTTTGGAGAGCAGATGACAGCTACCTGGTTCTGCTGCCATTATTCCTAAAGAAACACCAGTCATGTTCTGGTCACAGGTGAAGAACAAATCCTGCATGCACAGTGAATACAAGTCTCACAGGAAATTACAACAGGTACTGTGGGACCACCCAAAAGCAGGAAGAGAGGAAATGTCCTACCAAGCCATCAGCAGCTGATCAGGCAGGCAGCTATTTTCTCTGCTCAGACTCATCAATGAGTCATCTTAATGCTTGGACCCCCTGACTAAAGACCCTGCTCAATCTGCCACAGGAACAGGCACCAGAAGATGGAGAGTTTCAAGGAAAATCCATTGGCAAGAGAAACCAAGATACACAGGAAAGTTTCACCAGAACAAGTTACCACACAGTTTTTACTCTTTTATTGATGGATCTTCTACCCTCCAACATGGATCAGCACAGAGAAAACACAAGGCTTAGCAGAGAAGAAGAAATCTGTAGGCTTAACTTCTGGCCTGCTCCCTTCCTTACCTCATCTGGAGCAAGAGCTGGCAAAGCTTTCCCGTTGCCCCCAAAGTCCATACCAAGCAATATGCACAGCACAGAAGTCCATAGACATTCAAACATAAATCTTTGCTGAGGAGAGATCAGAAAAACCTACAGACAACTCCAGAAGTTAAGATGCTGTTAAGTGTACTATCTGTTGTGGAACATGATGATCAATTTGCTGAATGCACCATTATTTCCATCAAGCCATCTCAATCAGTGGTGCTCTTGTATAGGAATCTGTGAGTTGGGCTTTGGATGTGTTGGATTTTTCTATGTGCATGGACACGAGCTCTGGAAAATTTTAGGAAATGGGGCTGGTTATTTTCTTATCACAGCACTTGGAAAATTGAAACGAGTTCATTTGCAGCTTTCAGTACTTTAAACTAAGTGAATAAATGGAGAGAGCAGCCAACTTCTGTCTTCATCTAGATGAATTGCTGAGATCATGCCGTTAGCTAACATCACTCTCACTTCATTTTTGGCTGGAGAGGCAGACAATGCAAAGGGGTGTCCAGTTACAGAATGGCAACACTGATAAATTATCTAAAGTTTTAGCAAGAAAATAAATGCAAGATGTGCAACAAAAATGCCTGCTGAGTAATAGATTTGGGGTCATGTGGGCATGTTTCTCAATTCCTTTACTTTAGTATGTTCAACAACTCTTCCAGCCAGAAGCACAGAACACTTTTGCAACTAAGTCTGCCATTACTGCATTTTCCCTTCAACTACAGGTCAGTTCTAAACCCTTTCAAAGCATCTACAAAGCATTTACCTGAATTCACACTCCAGAGCAGCACAGTTGAAGCAGACAGTGGATCATCAAGAAATATAAAACTGTGGGCACCACAAAAAGAGGTACCTATGTACTGAGGCAAGAAAGAAAACAACCTGCAGGACCCACTGGTGTCCTGCAAACTGTATTAGGAACAAAGAGCAAAGCTTCCCATTGAAAGACCATGAGACAGCAGACAAAAAAAGGTTAAGCAGAAGGAGAAAACACTTCCTCCAAGTGACCCACAATTGTGTTGTGGCATGTTCTGCGACTCAGAGTGAGTTATAGAAACTATCTGCAAAGTACCATGGAAACTGCAGGGGGACAACACCAGTGCAGCTGTTAAACCTCCAGACTCCTCCTCCCCTGAGGATCCACTGTGGCTGTCACCAGGGGAAGGGATACTGGCCAATCTGGACCTTGGCTGGAACCAGTGTGGCAGGTCTTCCACTCTTGAGCTACCACACATGGGCATTACAGCAAAGCTGGGAGAGGTTTGGGCTCCAGCATTTAAACCCTTTGACCTGGCATCTTAAAAGAGACTGTCTCTGACAGGGCTCTGAAATACAACCAGAGCAAGAGAGGATCACAGATACTTCCAACTGTTCTCGCAGAGAACATCCTTCCTGGACAGAGGATTCAGAGGGGAAATGTTTTCTCTGGTGCAGAGCCCCAAGCAGTGAGACACAGCATGTCCTGTCTTCTCCACAACGTGATACTGAAACAGAAGCTGCAAGCGTTCAAAGAGACAAGAACAAGTGCAACCCTTCATTTACAAAAAGGCAGCTCAAACTCCAGGACAGAGATCCCAAATACGTGGCACAAAACTTATCCAGCATCTACAACCATCAGTCCATTAGAAAAGACACACACACTGATGATGATTGGGCCACAAAGTCTGTAAAGGAAATCTGAGGGCAAGAGGCATCTACATCTGCTTGGACATCCCTGCCACACAAACCACTGTAATCTTAGATGCTGCAACAAGCAGATCATGCTTACATGCTTACATCATGCACCACCAGACATGACAAACTTCCAGGAAGACACAGCAGGATCACCTCTCTACACCACAGCTTTCCCACACACATCAAACCTCCCAAAGCCATTAATTGGTAGCTGATGCTGGAAGGCTGTGAAAATCAGTGCACTCACAAGGAACAGGAAGGCAGTGCTGTGCACACTGCTGAACTGAAGGAGCTTTAAGCCACTTTACTCCTGCACTTCTCCTCAGGCAGCTGAAGGACCACGGCACTGTTTTCAAGCTGTTCCTCTGTTTCACTAAGTATCTGAGCCAAAACCTGGCACAAAAAAAAACCTGCCAGGGTGTCTTTGGGTGTGTTTTGCCTGCAAAACAAAGATATCTTTCATTAACAGTGGAAACATTCACAGCAGGGAGGAAGCTGATCCACTCAACTCAAAGGCTGCTCTGTCTGTCAGAAGATGCATGAAAGTAAGGTCCAGGAAACAGGTTAATGGCTCACACAGAGGACACCTCTATCTCCTTGAACCAGGAGCAGATCCAAAACCAGTAACATGGAGTAGAGATCCTTCTCCTTGTGGCAATCAACCCTTCAGAACAAATTAGCAACAAAATCAGACAGGCCTCTTCTTCTGAAGGGTTTTTAGCCACTTCTGCTTTGAGAGAAGAAATCATAACTACTTTATAGAGATCATTCAACTTGTACTCCAAGCCACAGCATCTTGTCAGCATTCTGCCTGGATGTCAGACACTGCATGTGCACATAAAAGGAAGCATTTGCTCACTGCTGTAGCTACTTTCCAACTAGGCTGACAAAATACTTCTGTGCTCCTCTTTTGCTTCCCAACCTAGGCAGCTGCTTGAAGTGTTCATGAACACTAAGAGCTCTGAGGTACTCTCACACGAGGTTACTCATTTCTGACTAGAAGAAACCAAGAATTTTAAGGAACCAAAACGATAAGTAACCAAAATCTTATGAGGATTCCCTTACCACTTGCTGGTTAAATAAAAAACTGAGCTCTCCAAACCTTGCAGACAGTAATGATGAGAGTGATAATCACAATTAGAAACTGTGGGCCAGTCATCCCTTGCTTCACTGAGAGGTGCAGATAAACAACATGGCACTAACCAGCTCTGGGGCTGGCAGGGACCACTCAGCAAAGGGTTTGAAACCCATTGCTACTGGAAAGGTGCACACAGAAACATGTTATACTTTGGGACCGACAAATCCCTCAACAGAGAAGGTTAAAACCAGGACATCCCATCAATGGGGTCTGTGCATTCATGGTCCCCCAGCTGTGAGAAAATGAGAGCTGACAGCAGTGCCAATACAAGCAGTCTGTCCTCTCTCCTGTTCACTAGGTTTATGTGCCGACAATGCAGCCTGTGGGCACATTATACTTCCTCTTTGTATTTGGCACCCAGCTAAAACAACCCTTTCTCTTCTTTCTTCTCTCATCTCCAACCAGTTGGACTTTTGACTAGGAGAGTAACCAGAACAAACAGTCTTCCTGCTCATGTGTTTGCAGGGATGCATCCTTAAGCCAGCATTACAAATGCTATGGTAATAAAAATAGTAACCTAAGCATCGCTGTCTTGTGCCAGACTTTCAAATGAACCAACCCATCTCAGCCTGAGGTGCCCTGGGGATCAGGGCTCCTCTCCTGTTGCCATGGAGAGATCCTCATTCAGAGTGGGGAAACAAGTCCTTCAGCACTGCCACAAACCGGTGCCACACTCTGCTTCCTATGCAAAGTGAAAATATAGGCCAATGCTGGGACAAAGTTTCCTTCCTTCATTCCCACAATACCTCTCATTGCATCAAAAACATCAAACAGAACCAGAGCCGTCCCAGAGAGGCACATCTCAACTCTTCTAAACAGAGCAAGACCAGAGTCTTGGCCTTCCTGCATCCTAGTCCAGCATCATCAGCCACCTCTCCTCACCCAGCCTGCTTTTGCCTAGGATAGCACCACAGAACCATCTGCATCACCATCACACTATGAAGTGCCTGCCATTTCCAAGCTGCAGATTCCAGACCAAAGCAGCAAGCCTTTGGAAGTCTCTGATGATTTGTTTTTTCCTCCCTCACCTATATCAGTTCATTTGAATAGCAGATGCTTCCTTTGTTAGTTTTGGTTTCTGTTTTGTTCGGGGTTTGCTTGCTTTTCTTATTTGAGCTGCTCTTAACAAAAAGCCCAGCTCCAAGCATGGTGTGACCTGTGCATTAGGAAGGCCGGCAGATTGCTCTTTTTTGATCTGCTAATACAGTTGGTTTTTTTTCTCTTCATTTCCAGGGAAGAACAGCTCAGCCCCCAGGAAAGAGACACAGCAATTACACTTACCTCAGACTTAACTCAGACCATTTTAGTGCAGAGCTTGCACTGAGCTGGTGCCCTCCAGCATCTGCTCTGTAGACAAGAGCACACCAGGGGACAAGCTCAGCAAATGAGGAAACCTTTCCTTGCCTCTTTGCTGCAAAAGGTATCCCAAAAATCCTCTCAAGAGCATCCAATAAGCCTCTGTTCCCCTGCTACTTTCATAAATTGAAATTCTAGACTTGGAAGGAGAAAAATATGTCACTGAAATTAATCTAAAGACTTCTCTTTGTTAGGGTCACATTTCCACAAAAAAAAGGAGGTGATTGCCCAATTTACAGATCAATGCAGCTTTACAGAGCTCTCAGTAAGCACAACCTCTGTGACTTTCCAAGTGCAGTCCAATACCTAATCCTTAATGAGATATATTCATAGTTAGGTATAAATATGAACAGTTACATCTACAAGTGAGGTTTTACATAGGTAAAAATTCACACTGTACACCTTTTGCAGGGTGTTCTTATCAATACATGAATCATATTTTCATGTGTACAACTGCAACTATTAAGAAAGCATTAGGCATCTTATACTTGGTCTAGTGAAAGATGTTCCTGCTTATGGCAGGGGAGTTGAATGAGGTGATCTTTAAGGTCTCTTCAAACCCAAACCATTCTGATTCTATGATCCAGCTGCTAAATTAACACCAAGTCTGTTTTCCAATGCATCACCCTTGTGGCTTTTGCAATCTGGTTAAGAACAGCAGGGGATTATTTTATCACAGATACCAATACATACATGAGGGAGGAAGTACAGAAGAACAGAATTGCCTTGTACCTTTGCAGCATGCCAAACTGGAAGGACAGAACCAAAGTGAACCTTGTTTTGTATAGGAGTTGTTTTAGCTAGACTAGTATATCACTATCATTACCTCAACAGCATAATTAATGAGTTATGGCAAGATCATAATAACAGGCTCTTTAAAAGGTGTGCCAGCTGCCAACCCTATCTGTATCACTTTGCATGACAAAGTGTGCCAAGCCTGATATTCTGCTCAAGCAATGGAAAAAACCAGCTTTTTGGGCAGATCCCCAGGACAAACACTCACAAGCAGAGACAGCAGCTGGTTTTTCCACAGACGCCGAGAGACGAGTAAGCTCGCAGGCTTTTCCATGCATAGACAGACAAACAAAGTCCCTTGACTCAAAGAAAGTTTAATTCAAAGGGTTTCCATCAGGAAAGCAGGAGTCTCTTTCACAACATGCCTACCAAACCTTCAAGGCTAGAAAGCTCAAACATAGACTTCTTTTCCATTTTTCGTTTTTTCCCGCCACAATTAACACTGTGGGTGAAAAATTGGCCTTGGCATCAGGCTACTTACAAAAAGGTTCTCTCTCAACACTAACAGTAAAAAATGTCCAAGAAAGCTTTCTAGTTAAGGTAGAGGGTAAGCTAATGTAAACACAACCCAGCCTGTCTGGAGGGATTTTAATACACCAGAGAGAAAGAGTCAACCAGAGAAACTACTGCAGCATGGAGATGTCCACTGGTCCTCCTGCCTTGGATGCCTGAAGGGGATCTCCCTTTTGGTGGCAGAAAGAGAAGGAAACAGCTTTTTCACTCAGAAATAATATTCAAAATATCAAATATGAGTCCTTCTGAAAATTACATTTTTTAAATTGACCTCTAATTCTAACCATATTTTCCAAGGAGGGACATCATCAAGTTCTTATTACACCCTAGGAATTTTTAGGTAACGATGACTACACCTACCTAAGAGATGCCGCAGTGCCAGGGTTAGGTCCTTTAGTAAATTACCTCTTCATTCAACCTGCACATAAAGCCTTCTGAATGCTGAACACCAGTATCTGAAAACAGCCAAAGGAACAGCTGCTTCAAGGAATTGGATTAAAGAAGGAAAGTCAGTCCATCTTTTCCTATGGAAATAAAAGTCATCACTATGCTCAGATCATTACTCCAGGTCAATAAAAGCAAACAGCTGTGGAGAAAATGGCCTTCCTTGTACTTCATACTTCAACATTGTTTTGAAGAGAAATAATTATTATCCCTCCACACCTATCACCACTCTCCTCAGAGGGGCTGATAGAGTATGGCATGACTCGAAAGGAGAACAAGGGCTGAAAAAGGAGGACAAGCTCCTCTGCTCTAAGACCAATCCATTGCCAGCAGCAAGCACATATTGCTGTCCCACCACAAAACCCAACCAAGAAAAAGCATCTCCCAAAAAAATCCAAGGATTTTAACTGAGATTAAAAGGAATTGAGTTCGTCATTTATGCACACAAACTCAGAAGAGATGCTCTGAGAGACGCTCTTCTTTTGTGGTTTCTCTAACAGCATCATCATTACATCATTAAAGGAGAGAAACTAATTCATTCAACATGCATTTAGTCTCTAGTCTCTTAATCCTTATAGTCGCAATAAGGTCTTGAATAGTCAGATGACATGGAGGCTGTTCTGACTAGAAAACACACCACTGGATTCTCCCATATGGATTTTATTACAAAATTCTGTTGTCACACTAGGGAGAAAAAAGCTAATTCAAAGGATGAAAGAGAACAAGGACTTGAGAAGAGGTTATTAATCTTTACATGTGCCCCATTCTCTCCTTCCACCCTCTTTTTCTTCTCCCCCTATCTTAAGGGAACTCTAGCCAAAGGAGCACATTGTTTGTCAGAGCCTATCCAACTTGGCTGGTCGGCTGCAACAAGCACTGGGATTGCCTGTTCAGACAGTTACCACTCAAAACCTATCTCCTGAGCATCAGATCACACACACTGCAAACGCTGCAAGGTCATGGCAACAAGCGGCAGCTGAGAAGATCGTAGTGACTTGCTGTGGTTGGTGCCTCACATCCTGTCCCTGAGCAGTTGGCTCACCACAGCCCTCACTGCTGGATCAGCAGACTCCCAGAACCCAACAGGCCAGGAGACCTTGTGCCCACTCAACAGGACCAATGCTCATTAGAAGAGAGGGGAAGAAGTCAGACACATCCTAGGAAACATCACTGCTATGCTACAAGTAGTGCCATATACCTGCGCTGATGTAACCCAAGCTGTTCACCGCTGTTGCAGTGGAAGGGGGAAAACCCAAAAATGCAAATCAACCCCCATCTCAAATAAACAATATTTAGTTCCATAAAAACCTGAGTGGATGAATTCTTTATTGCAGCTCATTTTAAATTAGGGAAACAAATTTAAGTGTTTGCACAGCCAGATCATCATGCTCTGAACAAATCAAGGGAGGCCTGCAGATGTGTAACATGCTGACCACAGGGTTCAGCTTCTGAGTGCACTGTAGGTAAAGAGACACTTCGGTGTAAAGCTATGTCAACTCTGGTAAACACATATGCATAAAGATCCTATTAATAACCTGTTATTTCTGCAGGGAATTGGGGGAGTTTGAAAACAGGCATTGGTGTGGAAGAGTGGAACAGGTTTAACACATGGGATGCTCTGATAAACTGGTAGTAGCAGGTTATGTCGCTAGAAACGTTTCAACAAAAGTTAACTCCCACAAGGTTATGAAGTCCTGCTCAAAGGTGAATTCAACACAATCTTAACTGAAACTGGCCAAAACCAAGCAAAAGCTACACAAGAACCATGCTTTCAGAAACTCCAATGTGAGTGCTGCAAACAGCTTCCTGCCCAGAGCTTTGAATATGAGGCCTTCTATAACAGTAAAAAAATATCTTCTGCAAAGTGACCCAAAAGACTCCAGAAGAACTTAGGAGACTGCTTTCCCCTTTTGTCAAAGTCAGAAGCACCAGAAAAAAAAAACAAAAACCATAAAAGTGGAATACAATGTGAACAATGATGAGCTCTTCATTTCAAAATGAAAACTGCTTCTGAGAGAGAAGGGGAAATACCCACCACAATAGCTTTGGAAAACACAGCCCAAAACCCCCAGGAAAAGAATAAAAAACCAAAAACATACTTTCAGAAATCAAGAACGATAAAAGTAACACAGAAGAACTACAGCAATTGCATATTAGGAAATAAAGACCAAAAAGAAAATCACCATGGTCGAGCCATTTATCCCAGCTCCCATAAGCCAGGTATCTACTCAGTTTAATTCAGGACTGCATTTAGTAGAAAACTGGCACAGGGGTTTTGGCAGCTGCTGGCACTCACACCATGCAGGGCTCCCCCCCACCAAACCTCTCCACTCCAATGCTCCCACAGCTTCCACCTGGATGTGGGACAAGCCCTAACAGCATACCTGGGCTGCTGGCAGCATGCCAGGGCAAAAAGCCAAGAGTGGAATTGATCGCCAATCCCTTTTAAAAAATCCTCTTTGACATAGATGCAAACTGCTAAATCCCTGATGGACTACTCTTCTCCTTGATGTGCTCCTCACCATGCAACATGGAGGTCTGGAAATGTGGGGCTGATGGCAGCACTGAGAGCACCATCAAAGGCTATGCACATGCCTGCCCTCATGAAGAACTCTTTGACAGTCTCCACTCAAAGCACGACCACTGAGGCCACAAAAACAGCTACCCTAGAAATTTTTTTTTTTTTAGACAAAATGCATATTTCAGGAATGAGTTAATACACTTGGAAGGAAGAACTAGACACCTCCTTGTACTGGCATCTTTCCAGCCTCCCAAAGCTTACCACCAGCCCTGCCACAGCAATTTTGCAGGGTCAGATAAATAAAGGAAACTGACAGCAAGCCACAATTCTAGGAACCTACCAGAAAACCTTTGCGATTTTAGGTTGCCATTTTCACCTTTTTTCTCAGCCTCATCTTCCTGCACCCTGGCACACTGGTGTGGGACCCTCCAGCATTCTCTCCAGGGCACTTAGGGAGTGAAGTCCAACCACAGCTGCACAATGGCCAGCTGTGACTTAACTCTGCATCTCCTCTACAGTTAAAAGGCCAGGAGCAATGCAAGACCACTCAGATTTTATGGACTGTGCCATCCACAGCATCCTGGAACCCAGCAAGAGGTTCAAGTAAGAGGCTGTAACTGCAGTTTCATAAATCACCAGCATACCAAACCCATGTTTTCCAGAATGCTATTGTTCTCCTCCCCTTCCCCTCTGCCACAGTATCTCAAAGACCTAAAAACACTTATTCTTTATCAATCCAGCAATTCTGAGAGCTACTTAGGAGGAAAAAAAACACCCCAACCCTTATCAGATGAGACCAGCAGGACTCCAAGGCATTGGCACTTGTCTGGAAAAAGTGGAACTACTCAGACAGTCTCAAGGAAGGAGCAAAATATAGCCAAAACCACCCTTAATAAAAGCTGTACCTTTTCTCTGGAAAACAAACAAGTGAACTACATAGAAACTCGGCCAAAAAGAAAATGTAACACAATCCCTTGTGAACCGATGAAACACTTGATAGCCCACTACATTCCCAGCTTAGAGAGAAGCAGAAGATTCTGTTCAGTTTCTTTCTAAATCTGGGATATGTTTTTTTGGCAAGCCTGGATTTCACCTGAGGGTAATGCAAAAAGGAACATAAAAAATCCCAACATGAATGACAACTGAAGAGCAGCCATCTGTGTGGGTGTCACTCTTTCCAAACAAATCATGGAGTGAAAAGGATTTTACAATGAGCCAGCCAAGAAAAGGGAAACTTCATCAAGAATCACAGTGGGATCAGCCTGGAGAGAATGCTGCATGCATGCACCAGGGCTAAAACCACTCCCCTGCCCACTACCAGCAGTCCTCAGAGATGTCCATCTGTCCACTTTCCTTATCTTCCCTTTTAAAAACTGCGGTGAAAGCTGCTGGGGAGGACACAACGCGTGGCAAGTAATTACAGAGCAAAGCAGAGCAGAAGCACCTTTGGGGCTAAGCAGCAATTCAGGCAGTCACCAAATGCTGACCCTCCATGAGGGCTGCATGAGGCCTCTGCTGGTGAAACCAAGCTGAGGGACACTGGCACAGTTGTGCTGGGAGGGCTGTGTAAGCACAAACCACAGAATGCCCACAGAACTGCTCACCTGCACTAAACAAAGGTTTTAAAAATGGCAATCTCAAGTCAGCTGTGTTCTTTGCTGCAGGTAACCCAGTGACTGCCAGAATCCCCACTGCTGCACCCTCCCATGCAGAACATGGGTTCCAGCACTCAGCCACAGACACAGCAGCTCCACACCTGCCCCAGTGCCAGGGACTGGAGGCTACCAGCCAAGTTCAGCTCTCAGCCTACTTGAAACCCAGCACGTTTTCAAGGCACAGGGTCAAGCTAGAGCAGATGGAATGCTGAATTAGGCTGCTCAGCCTCCATCCAAGTCCTTCCAGAGCAGCTCCTGTTACACCACTGGAGACAGGGTATTGATTCAGACATTCACAGTTTACATGGCACCTTTGGGTCAGCCCAGGACAGTGATTTTCAGTGTCTTTGCCAGCAGATTACAACATATGCCCACATACTTAAAGCATAGATCAATGACACCAGCAAAAATTCACTGATAGAAAAAATATTTTCTTATCAGAGTACTCAGAACTCGAGGTGGACATCTCCTCCTCCATAAAGTCACCCGTCTGGAACCTGAGCATCAGAAAAAAAGCTGACCTAGGGATGCCCTGAGATTCCTGCTCATTTTGTAGCAAGCCACTGTAAGAGGAAATTGAGCTGAACATTGACATGCTTAAGGCCATTGAAAGCAGAGACTGGCTTTCCTAACACATCAGTGCTCTTCCAGCCTCTGAAGGCAAGAGACAGAGAGGTAGAGAATTGCTTTTGGGAAGAAAGCACTAATAAGATAGGAATTTCCTTGAAATAATTAGCAATGTAAGGAAAAACCACAAAACCCAACCACCCACAAATTTTCCCTAAGGAAAAGCTTCAAACTTACGAAGTCTCTACATCCACAGGCCATAAGGTGCATGGCAAGCATGGGGCCAAGTGCTGCATCCACACTGGGGCACACAAGATCATCTGCATCCCACGTGGACAGGGGATTTGCAAATAGGTTTGCAACTAGGAAGTCCCCAGCAAACTAGGGGAAATTGAATAGCTACAACAATCCTGATTTGCCAGCTAATACAGATGGTTTTTAACAGAAAGACATCAACAGGCCTAAGGAAGACGTAAGCCCCTCCCCCACAGAGAGAGGAGTGTCATCCCGGCATTTATTTTTTCCTAGTCTTCTCAGGAAGCTTGGCAGGAACTGGTAGAGACTTCCTCCACTGCATAAATTCTTTTATCAGGTTAAATCAGATTAATTCCTTCAGGAAGATTACTGCTCTAGGCAGTTGATGAGTGCTTCTACCCCAATGACTGAAACAGCACTTAAAATTTTGTTTCATTCACAATCGTTTCACAAGTACGTAGGTCTGTAACCTGCAAGCAACATATACCTACTTGGACCAAATGTAGAATACACCTAAATTCCTAGTGTTACTTCCTCTCTTTTTTCTGGTTTCCAAACATTCAGAAAAAAACTGGAACTGAAGGATTTCTTCTTGTTTTTTCAATGGAACCATGACAAACTTGCTGTGCAATTATCTCTTGGGGGGGTCGGGGCAGGGAGAAAAAGAAAGATAAAGCAAACTGCTGGAGTTAACCTGCAGCAGGAAACAAAGCATTTACATGCCTACATGTGGAAACAACTCTCATTTTCTCAGAGTAAGTACCAAAGGCTTTGAACACAGTCATCCACTCTCTGGTGTCATCCTCAGATGTCTGGTGCGTGCAGCACTACCAGCTAATGGTAACAAAGATGACTCTGTAAAGGAGTGGTGGAAATGTCTGAGGAGATGCAAGACCAAGAGGAAAATATCCCTGCACCCCTGAAAGGTTGCTGCTCACATGAGAAACCAGTACAAGACCCAGAGTGGTTGGAAGCAATTGGTGAAAGCAATGAGGCATGTGAGGACAGTTTGTCCCTGGAGCAGCAGCTGCAGAAGAGAGAAAACAGCTGCAGCACTGCCCCAGGACATCCCATGTGCCACCCTATTCATTTCAGGGTATGTGACAAGGGTACTCCAACATGGGCATGATACATTCCACACCATCAAAAAGCTCAACCCCCGGTGAGCCCCCAGCAGCTCCAAACACAGGTGCAACAGGACAGTGCAGTGCACTGCAGGGACAGAACTTTTCCCGTGGATGCTGCAGTTTAGGGTGACTTTGATAATTCACTGCTCAGGGTCAGGCCAAAAGGCTGCCTCATTGACCACCTGCCCCTGAGCAGCATTTCCCACCCACTGCTGGGTAACCTCTGTGACAGCCGTCAAAAGGAAAAGCAAGAGCAACCAGACTGAGTTATCCACTGCAGCAACACACCGCTGTTCTCAACTTGCATTACCCAACCTTGATGCTCTCACAACAGTGTCCTAAGCTGTTTTTCAAGTCAGCATTTAGCTTTTTTTGCTAGCTAACATAACATTTCCTCTCCCTTCCCCCAGTCCAAGGATTTGGCAAAATTACTTCTTCTGCAAATCCCGCTGCAAATGCTGAACTTTTGCCAGTTAGACAGGGAAAGTCTTGGCTAAAAATAAACCATGTTTCAGAAAATAGATCTCCTTCTAGTACAATGAAGTAGTGGATAATGCATGCAAGCAGATCTGCCAGGAGAACACAGCCTCCAGATTTGCACAAGAATCTCCTCAAGCTCAATAGACAGATGCAACTCCTGTGACTTATCCCATCTTACCAAAAAAACAAGGGGGGATGGGGGGGGTGGGAAAGGACAGAGGTAAGGTTGAGGGTGCTGAGATAAATCAGCTTTCATCTGTGGTGGCAGGAGGGGAAGTGCTGGCACTACCACCAGCGCTTGCCTGCATCCCCAGTGAACCAAGCTGGTCATACCCTATACGGGAGGGAGAGCTTGGCATTCCCTGCACAGTCACTACAGAAGGTGAGAGTTTGTCACAGGAAATTTGCTGCAATTCAGGCATGAGAAGGGAATGATCTGGGATTTTGCCACCTGAGTCACCAGGAGTCTAGGACACTGACTCAGTGCTGGCTTCCCCAGCTCAGACACACCTGCAACAGTTGCTGGCAAATGGAGGCACTCCTACCTTTGCTGTTCCCCTTACTGTGGTTTTCTGTTTAAGAAGAGCCCTTTACAGCAGAAAGTTCATTGAAGAAAAGGAAAGCATAAGGAGAAGGCTGGCATGGGAAGCACAGGCAGCACTCAACCAACCAGTTCTGCTTTCAGCTCCAAAGTAGAGGGCACGTTTGCCTGCATGCTGTGATAAACCCCGGGAAATACAGGAGAATTAGGTGGAAACTGCTCCACCCCGACTCCTACTCCTCCAGCACGTCTGCAGCACCGCCCAGACAGTCCTGGATCAACCAGGTTTTCAAGAAAGATCTCTTTCCATAATGAATCCATTTCACTTTTTTAGGGATCAAGAAAGCTTTATGCAGCAAGTTATGGTTATATCCTTATACAATCAAATGGGGCATTCAGGCAAGCTAAATGCAAGGCAATATCATTTTGATGAGATCCATGAGGGAGGGATGTTTGCAGAAGGAGCTTCTTTTGCTTCTAGGGCAAGCTGAAGGTTCAAGCTCAGCGTGCCAGGTCAACACTCCTTGTCCATTAACACTCCCACAGCAGGAACATCCACTTGCTTTTCAGACCTCCCCCAAGGAACCACAGATGGCAAAATATTCCACTCCAATTACAGGTGCACACACATCTCTGATCGGCTGGGAACACAATTCCAGATAATACAATAGTAGACTGCAACCCAGCCCTGTATTTTCCCCTCCTCAAAGGAATCCAGAAATTGAAATTGAGATGCAAGCACATTTGCTGGCAGCATAGCAAGGGGCATCACTGAAGGCATGTTTGGCATCTCGGGGACCTGAACCGACTTAAGCAATGCACTTAGAATGTCAAACAGTTGCAAAGAGCACAGATTAGATTTTTCATTTGAGCACTGATGCCTTAGAGCAATAATAAACCAAATAACTCAGGCAAAAGGATGCACAGGGCAGTGCAGGGGAGGCACTACTCCACTGCTCCTGAGAGCAATCAGTGGCAGAGCAGAGCAGCAATTATCCAGGGAGGAATAAGCTGCTACAGGCTGTTCTTGCCATACATTAAGAAAACAACGGCAGATTTGTTCACGGTTGGATACCAACAGGCACACAGCTCCCTCCCTCCCCGCTCGGGATGCGCACGCCGCGGGGGAGCTGCCAAAGGCCAGCTGAGCAGGAGGGCGCAGCCGCCGGCTCGGCCGGGATTCCCCAGCCGGTGCTCCGGGAAGGAAAAGGCAGTGCCTGTGTTAGCGAGGAGCATGGCCTCCCTGGAGCTGCTCTGCAGCAATGCTGTTTTCCAGCCCTCTCCTCAGAGGGCTGTCAGCAAGGCTAAATGCAAACCTTATCTTCTGCCTGGGTGTTTTCACAAAGCCTCTGGATGGAAAAAATAACCATTCACTGCAGAGCAGTGTTCAGCACAGGAGCCGTTCCACAGCCATCAGGCAAACCCTGCACACACTTCACCTCTGGCCACAGGCAGCCCCTCTTCCCTTCACCAGGAACATGGCAAACATACCTGCTCAGAGCATCAGCTTCTCCTATAGCACTGACCAGGAGCCAGAACACGATTCCCATTGGCATACAGGAACTGGCAAATCCTGTAAGCATTAGAGAGAATAGCAATTAGTGACATTAATAAGAGCTGGCTGGTGAAAAGGAAGGATGCCAAAGCAATGTCGCGAGAATTGGGGGGCTGTTAGATCCCTGCCCTGAACACACTTCTGTCTTGCCCTGGCACCACAGCACAGGTATGTGGTGTGAGGCTGTCAGGGGACTTCTCCAAAATCACAGAAGGAAGCCAAAGTAAAAGGCAAGATGATGAGTCCCAAACCAAGGCTGTTCACCCAGTAAAGGCTCCTCAACAGCCAGTGAACTGCAGGTAACACCTACATGCAGGGGCAGAAAAGAGGCTGGTAAATGGGATGGAATGGATCACCTACAATGTCCCTACTGTGCTCCCTGAGATGCTGCTGAAGATCTGCTCCACAGCACCTGTGCAATTTCTTCTAGTTTACAGAGGAGGCAAATTCCACATGATGTCAGAGCCAGCCTGCTTCCATTTTTTCATCATCATTATTGATTCATAATTATAGGTTCATAATAAAAAAGGCTTTATATTTTCCACTGATGGGTGTATAAAGCTTTTGTACCTTAGTCACACAGAAGACATTTAACCAGCACTGAACAAGAGCTGTGACAGAAGTAACCTCTATGGGCTGTAAAAACACCTCACTTGGGGCATTTGAAGTGCCTGGTGCATGCCAAAGAAAAGATAGCAGAAATGTTTTACTGGAAACAATTCTATGCAGCCACAAGGAGAAGTTTTTCTGATGATAAATTGAGGCAAAGGTCACCACATGTAATGTAATTTTACTTTTCCCATCCTGTTCATGCAATTGTTCAGGGATAGCAAGGAACATGGTGCGTGAGGGACCATCCTCAAACACACTGTAACTTAGAGGATCTGGAAGCTGAGGGAGGTAAGGAAACAATGAGACAAGGTCTCTAGTCAAAACACCAAACCAGCAAGAGGAAGGTACAGAATCAGCCTGACAATGTCTCATGTACTTCCTGCCAACTGGACCTCATTATGTACTGAGAAAATTTACTCATACAGCATATCAGTTTACCTTGGACTGAGAAAGAGAGACTTGCTTGCTTTCCCCAGTCTCTGCAGGTGATTCAGAGACCTGTCAGTGCCAGCTGGTATTTAAAGAACTGAGAAAAAGTCTAATCCATTCATGGTTCCCCCTCACTCATTTTCCCCTTGTGGAGGGGCTGAAGGCATTTCAAAGGATGAAAGCAATGCTGAAGGTCACAAGACCACAGCACAGACCTTGGACTCCAGCCTCAATAATAAATTTTCCATCACCCTGTTTCTCCACATTAACCAAAACACAAGTGTCATCTACTCCTGTTATGTACCTCCAGGAGAGTGTTGTTCTTTTGAAGCCAGTAAGTGAACACTGTTCAGCAGCTCTACAAAGACAGAAATAACAGGACAAATCCAACCTGGCCAATAATCTTCAGTGGTAGCTTATGTATAAAGGTATGGAAAGCAAGGAAATTCATCCATTAACTTCACATGGCTTAAATCTGAAGGGGGGCTGCTTTGGCTTTGTAGGACTTCATCTGCACAGGTATTGACTCATGCCTGCATCAGGGCTCAGCACATGGGGAGTATCAACAGGGCTGCTGTACAGACAACCTCTTCTCCCTTCCTCCTCCAGTTCCTTTTGCATTTAACAGCTTTCTCAATGCAACTCCTACTCTCAGACAATGCTGCAGAAACATCACTGGTGAAGTTTTAAGTCCTCCCTTCCCAGTACTGCCAAACAAGACAAAAAGAGATGCCTGAAGCTTTCGTAAGTGCTGCTGGATTTAATCAAAGCCATATGAAGGTGGCCTGGCTTGCCTTCCCGAAGTAACTGCAGCTCTCAGACAAAGCATTTTGTCCCACAGCAGACAAATATACTGGAAACACAGCAGAGTGCCAGGGAATCAGGCTGCTCAGCCTCCCCCTTGGTTCCCAAACTTCCTGCTCACAGTGCCCAGCAGAGTCACTCATCCCAGGGCTGCTCCTCTCCAAGCCAGGCCCAGGCCCAGGCAATGCAGAGCATGGATGACACCCTCATGCCAGCTAAGCTCCTCTGCCACCTTCCTGCAGCTCCAACTCATCCATCCAAATACCTATTTCCCAGTGCCACCACCCCAGCAGAGCCTCTGTCCTGGGCCAAGACAATATGACTCCTGCAGTGCTGCAGAAACACGATAACCTTTTGTTCATTTAATGCAGCAGAGATTCACTGCAGTTGATAAAAAGGTTATGAAGCAAGGCAGCAGAGGACTGAGTGATACTGGGTGACTACAAACATGGGGCATCCACAACTTCTGGGGGCAACCTGTTCCAGTGCCTCACCAGCCTCATCACAGAAAACTTCTCCCTTATATTCAATCTAATATTCTCCTTGATACATTCAGCAGGAAGCTTTACTTAAAAGCTGTGCTCAAAGTCCTCCCAGAGGGAAACCTCCCCTGGGTTAACTGAAAGCCAAACTGGCAGCATGGATATGAAGCCATCAGTCAGCAGTGCCCCACAAAGGCCTCTTCCAACACTGTAGCCTCCTGGAAATATGAATGCACCTGGCAATCCTTACTACCCTTTTACATGGAAAGGAACTGGAGTAGAAGCATGACATGTTCTACCAGGGGCTACACAGCTGCCTTCAGCAAGCCATGCCCACTCCCACATGCTCATCAGCTCAACTGATCCAAAACTACCCTCTGCTGCCACAACAGTCCTGCCTTTTCCCTCCCCCCGCTTCCACACATCCCAGTCATCCCTACACTAGAGGCAGCAACCATCATTTGCTTGATCCAACTGGAAGCCAATCCAGAAATAAGAAAATAAAGGGGAAGAATTTCTGGCAGGAGAACAGCCTGAGATCAGCTAAAGCTGATGAGAAGCATGACCTCAGAAAGATGGCACAGAGGTACACGTGGAGACCTAAATGAGGCTTCAACCTATCACATATTTGTCTTTGCACAGGGGTAAGTCATGTAAAATCAGTTTAACAGCTCAGTTTGACAGTGTTCAGTCACTCACTTTTCTAAAGGCCCATCCAAAAGAGCCTGGTGATTTGCTCTCTGAGGTCTCCAAACTAGGCTGATGCACCCAAACAGCAACACACCACAGATATGCAAGCCTTGCAGCTTACCAAGACACAGCAGGGAAAAAAATTCCTCCAAGAAGTTTGGGAATATTCTTTTGTGGGGGGGGGGGGAGAAGAGGGTGTTTTGTCACAGCTGAAGGGTGTTCTCAAAATATTTCCAGGAGCAAGGACAAGCACATGCAAAGGATCTAGCAAAAGCTCTTAAGCAAAGCAGACAGCAGGAAGCTGAAAATAAATACACAAAGCCCTTTGCAGCACCAAAGTTCAAATCCATCTGGATATTTCCAAGGCTGTCACGGCAGCCCATAGAGGGGATTTTCCAATTCCTTGCAGAGAAACCCTGGAAAATAATGATGGAAAACTAGAAGCACAGGCTCAAACTCTAAGCCAGACCTTCATTCCAACACATGACCAGGAGTGTGGAGGGAGTGTGGAGGGAGGAGCACAACACAGCCCCACACGGTCCCCAGCACCGGCAGCCTGCTTCTCCTCTGCACAGGTGTGGATGGAGGGGTTGCAGCAGACACAGATGCAGCTCAGGGTACCTGTCAGAGGGGCTGCCAGCACAAGCCTTCACACACCAGCCAGTCCCCTCCCCGCCAAAACCAGCAAGAGGCACAGCCCCCACCCAAAAAGGACATGCCACAAAGCTGCGCTGAGTGGAGGGAGCTGATCCATCAGCTTGCCCAGAGGTCCCATCCAAGCATCCCAGCTGCAGCCTGATGAACACCCCACCACTAGCTCCTTACAAAGGGGAAGGAGGCAGAGCTAACCCTGCCTTGTTTTTCTGAGTTACACAATATTAGTCACACAGGCTTCTGCCTCAGGGCCCCCAGGCAAGCCTTGCCATCGATGGTTGCTGCGTGCTCCCACTGAAACCACCAACTCTCGACAGGAACAGACAAGCACAGTTCAAAAACTCACATTCAAGCCTCCTTTACACACCTGTAACAGAAATACCCAGAGCTCCCCCTCCACTTAACACAGCTTTTTTTTCTCCCCCCCACCAGAAAAAGCACCAAGTTACTCAAACTGAGTTTCCATGGCACTTAAGTCAATTAACCAGCTACACATCTCCAACTGACCCATTCCCAGTTTTCCTGATAACTGTTACCATGCAGACCACATGCACACCCCCAAAATATCCTTAAGAGAATCCTGGACTTTGTAATATGGCTCAAGCTTTCACCTCCGCAGAAATGCATCTCAGTTAAAAAAAATAAACCACAATGGATCAATTCAGGTCAATTTTTACCGAGAAGAGCTTCAGAAGTCAGCTGCAGCTTGGTGTAACCACAGAGTTCATGTGAGGCATCATGTCACATCCAACATTCACGCTGGGGACCTTCCAGTTGCTTGCACGCCACTTCCCAGCAGCAGGGACTTGGGGCAGAGCACAGCTACTCATGTTGCAGGGAAAAGCAGCTCATTGCAGTCACCAAGACCACTAATAACAGATGGAAGCAATGCCCACACCTGTGGGCTTTTCTAAGTACAGATGAGCTGCCAAAGCAATCAAGCGAGCAGAGCTCTTCAGCTGCACCCCCACAGAGGTCTCCTGGCCCGGGCCACAGCTCTGCTTTCCCCACCAGCTTTGCAGCAGCAGCAGGAATCGCTCTGCAACACAGTTTTGCAAGCAGATGCCTGCAGCGGAAGCAGCCTCGAGTGCAAAGCCTCTTTGCTCATTTTAATGCAATTTCTTGAAATCAAACAAAACCAGCTAAATTCATTCTCTCTGAGCTCCAGCAGGATACTGCTAACCCAGTCTTTTCATTTCAGTCTGCCACTTCCAGCAGCCAGAGAACACGGAGTAGAAACATTGTTTGAGCCACAAACTAAAGACCAGGGATGCACTCCCAGGGGCAAAGACCCCTCCTGGCCAGTCCCTCTGGGAAGGGACCTCTCTGCCATTCAGCCATTCCCATGGCAGATCCAGCACCCTGCTGTAGGGGATGTGCTGTCTCCCAAGTACTGATCTGCTTGGATATGCCACAAGATGAGGTCAGTGGAGGTCCAGCTGGCATCCATGCCCAAGGCAGGAAAGCAGTAAGGGAAGAGATCCCTGTAAAATCCAGACAAAAATCTTGAAAAACTGTTTCCTTGGGCACACAGGAGGCTGACAACAGCCCCTTGCCCAAGAGGGGCAGAGATAGCCCCTGCCCCTTCTCCCTCCTGTTCCCTCCAGTCTGCTGCAGGGAAAAGCTCTGGCTGCCATGGAGCCTCTGCCTGCCATCAGACTGAGTGCTGGCACATAAGAGAGGGCAAGATGACAACGATTTCCATCCAGACCTTTGGATGCTAAAAGCATGGCGAGGGCAACGCTGCAGGAAAGAAAACTCCTTGAATTCTCACAAGTCTGTAGAGGGCCAGAATAGCTGAAGGGATTTATAGACCAAGCCTGAAAACTTGCTAAGTCCACCCCTTGTATTGACACATATATGGCACAATTTTTTCCACAGAAACTGGATTACAGCACCCTACTTTAGGAGATGACTAATCACATTTTAAACACATCAACTGGAAACAAGTTCAGCCCCTTCAGTGGTTAAGATCTTGAGAAGCTTATTTGTTTTTCCAGCTATATGTTACATATACCCCCTTCCCCCTCCAAATTGAAGTTCCACCTGCTGCACCTGATGGCATCTTTCTCTCACAGCATGGGAGACCCCAAGCAAACTCCAGCCAGACCTCTTCACCATAGAGAGGTGTCAAAGCACAGCCATCAGGTCACCTCTGCCAAGCCTGCTGTGAGGTTTACACCATGAGCTCAGGGTAGGCAGAAGGATGTATCAGGCTCTGCTCAGCCTCCAGACATTTAGAGCATCTCTGGGAGGTCAAGTGATGGTCCTACCAGCCCTTTATCCAAGGGAGCCGAGTGGTGGGTGTCTGTCTACCACAGTTACTGTCAGCCTGGTCAAGCTCTGCAGCAAACCTGGTGGGAAGGCAGCTGTGGCTCAAAAATATGCCAGAAAAGAAAAAATCCAGTGCCAGGTCACCTAGACTGTGACAGCACAGGTGGCTCAACCATGCTCCCAGGCCACAGGAGCCATCAAACAAATCAATGCCTTGCAGGTCAGATACAGATTTCCCAGTGAAACTTACACAGCAAGCCAAGGAACAAAGCAAATAGTAAGGCTTTGAAATAATTTCAGTAACTTTATCTGGTTAGCATGGCAAGCAGCAGCAACAGCACAGTAACACTTCTGACCCATTTGTTACCATCAGAGGAATCAACACATTACATCCTTCCTGATAAATCCCCCCCAATCATATATCAAAACTCTAATGATCACTTTTGATTCATAGAACTAAAAGGGAGGGAGAAGAGATACTGTAAGAATAAGGTACCACAGTTTTCAAGAAACTGAATTTCTAAATATGCAGGTCATTTTCCTACCTGCTCCTTCATCTACTCTGCATTGAAGTGTTTGACAAGACTCTTAACACACTATCAGTGCAACCTTGCTCCACTCAAGCCCAAATCATATGTCAGAGCTTTAAAAGAAGGAAAGGAGACACTCAAAAAAATTTAACTTAGGGTGAGAAAACCACATTACTAAGCTAAAACTTCCGTAGTTAGCTATGATGCAAACAGGAGAATTTTTTTTTAAAAAGCAACTGCAGTAGCTCTGACTGATACTGTATCCCCCAACATCCTGCCGCTGCATGGTGAGTGGCAGATGTGGCTCTTGCAGGCATGACCCTCACTGATGAATGAACAAAACTGAAGGCAAGGGGAGGCAGGAGATGCAAAAACTCAAGACCATCTGCTTTCGATCCTGATTTCTGGGGAGTGAATTGGCCCACTGCATGTGCATGAAGAAGGCAGGCATGTCTGCACAGCTGCTGCAAAGAGAAGGGAGAGATGCAGGAGCAGGCTGCAGACTTAGGCTGGCTGTTCCAGCTGCTGCTCGGTCACCAGCAAAGCATGCACCTCACTTTGCTCCATGAGCCACTCTCCCCCGCACCTCTTACAGCAGGAGGCATCAGCAAGCTGCTAAATAACCAACAAACAAGCATTTTGAGTAAGCTGGTTTGAGTTCTGCTGTCAGGACACCAGCAGGGACCTGAGTCCTGACTAAGGAGATCAGATGTGTACTGATGGACACTCAGGCAAAGCTGGAGTGATGGGGACGCACAAGGCGCTGAGCAACCCCAGCAGCTGCTTCTTCTTCATTGAACTTTTCCCCCCACCTTGGACTGATGACAAGGAAAATCCTTCACTGAGCTCCCCAAGATGAGGAAAGTGATTTGTTTGCTTGAACTCTGGGGTACCCACAGCACTGGGACTCCCTGGCACTCCCTGGTGAGTTCCCACCCTGCTGGACACAACTGCTGAGCTGCTGCCTGCGGCACAGGAGGCTCCTCTGCAGGAAGCTGAATGGTGCTGGCTCCTGCATTTCATTTCCACGATCCAAGCCACAAGGAGAGCTAAAAATATTCCAATTAACCATTCCTTCCCAACACAAAACTTGATGATGGTGCCACAAGGGTATTACACAACTGCAAACAGGAAGATGTGATCTGCAAATCAAACTAAGAAAAGTGAGAAATCAGAAAAAAATTATTTCAGAAAGAAATCAAACCAACCAAACTGCTAGCCAGGACCGTAAGCTCTGAATTCAAGCATGGACCTCACCGCCAAAAATGTAGAGAAGCTTGTGCTACTTGCAATTGTGGTGGCTGGCTCTGAGGTGCTTGCAAGCTTTCTGGTGTTACACACACAGGGTATATAATTTCTGTTCTGCATTGGTTATACACAGCTCATTCTGGCTATAGCCCATACAAGCTGTCTCCTGGATCAGCTGGCTGCTCAGCATGGTGCCATCCTGCACATCAGGAGTTAAGCAGGAAACTTTTATTCCCTGTAAAACCCATTGCAAAGAGACAGCTACGCTCTGGAGCTAAGTATTTCCTCACATGAAGATTTAACAGCAGATTTATTTTTTTTTATCACTGCCCAGTCTTTGCAGTGATATGTAGACGTTAAACATCGTCTGCAGGTAACACTGGAGTACATTACTCACAGCAGTGCACCCGGGAGAACCAGCAAATCCTCTCCGTTTGAGCCCGAGCGTCAGCTTTACCATGGAATTACATTTATCTCTCTGGCACCAGGCTCTCATTAATGGAATTACCAGGCCGGCTGCTTCAGACTTAACACTTGAGAGAGGCGGGCCGGGATGGCTCCGCTCCAGCCTCAGCCCGCAAAGCCGGCACTGTTTCTCCATCCTCCAGCGAGCTGCCACCCGAACGCGCCCGACCCCGTGACGAGAAGCAGGGAAACAAAAGGAACAACCCCGAACTGTCCAGAGCAATCAATATCTTTCTAGGAACATCCAGGCTTCTTGCCAGCCTTCTTCCAACCCTGATTTAGCTCTTCTGCAGTGCAGAGGGGGATGGCACGCGCAGGAGCAACCCGGCGGGATGCGGAGCCGGCAAGCGTGGCTGGCACCCGAGCAGACACTCAGGGAGGACAATCTACACCGGTCCCTCTACAAATACCTTAAGCGAGGGTGTCAAAGCAAACACACGGCTACCGAGAGCATCCACCCACCTTTAAAATCAGAGCAAGCATTCCAATCTGAATACTTGCTTCAGAAATACCCACTGCTACTTCAATCCAGCCAAGATTGCTACCCCTCAGCACACGAGAGTACCTTGCACATTCTAGAAATCTGCCTTCCACCACACAGAAGCTCTTGCAGTGCCATGCTGAGCAATCTGCAGTGTGGCATGAACCAGCCCCTTAAAGAACCCCTGCACTACTCAGTAAAATGGACAACTGGGATGTCCCAGGCCAACAAAAGCCAAAGGGGATGCAGCAAGCAATGCTTTCACAAAGCTACACTCATAGTTCTACAACTTCATCATCTGTGGGGGCTGTTCTTTACACAGAGCAGCTGTAGGCTTCTTTAGGTGGTACATTCCCAGTCATCAGCAAGACAACTTCTATAATCATCAGCAAGACAACTTCTATAATCTCAGTGTGGATTGAGCACAAGGAGAAAATAGAGATCCACCAAAATCCGAACAATATTTGCCCAGCATTGTTCAGGAGCACAGCGCTGCCACAGAAAGTGGAAGATAGAAAGGGGAAAGCAAGTACAAAGTTTATTTGCAGAGCACAGACATGTCCTTCCAACAGCTTGAGCTGTGAGCGCTGAACTACTCTCCCCTGTAATTAAAATGAAGGAGAGGAAAGCACAGGAATTACTCCATGACTGGGCATGACTGTGAAGGACTGACAAGCTTTGAGTTTCAAAGTCCACCCTAAAACTCATTCTTTGGTGCAATTTTAATACTAAAGAAAAGGAGAAAAGAGGTTTTGCTGTGGGAAAAGCTGCTGTACAACCCTGTTATTAAACAAAACAAGGCACAAATGAGGGAGGGCTGTGGCTGGGGTTGACGAAGCAAAGCTGAACACAGGCCTCTCTTCCCCCTGCCCCTGCATTTGCTCTGCCAGGAGCTCCCAGCGGCACGATTCAGAGGCAGACTGCCCCGTGACAGGAAAAACAGATGTAACACCAGGCGGTGAAACTTCACATCTGAGAGCATCTATGCAAAACACAGACTGAAACATATTTTCCAGCTCCACAGAGTCAGCCTGATACTTAGCAAAGCCAAGCTGGTGAAATGCTGTCGTGTGCATTGAAGGTGAGATTCCTCAGCATCTCCTTGTTTTCTCCATATCAGAAAAAAAAAAAAAAAAAAAAAGAGAGAGAAGCCAGGGGTAAGCCTGTGGGGTGATGCAAAAAAGACAGGAGGACATGAGAAAAAAAATTACACAAGTACAATGCTCTCCAGTGTGGCATCAAGAGGAATAGCTACAAAAACTACTTTCCAAAAAAACCAGTAAGGGTAAGGAGCCATCAAAATTATGAGTCAAGCTCCCAGATAAGAAATCATACTGCTGGATGGGTGCGGCTGCCTGCCTGCTTGGTCGCTGTTGGTTTTTTTCTTAAAGATAAACATGTCTTTTAGAACATGTTTGTTGGCCAATCTTCTCTCTGATGAAAAAAAAGAAAAAGCACACAGAAGGAAGCTCACAACTGTAAAAACGATAAATGAAAGACAGGAGAGTTTCCAAAGAGCTCTGAGGTCATGCTTCACAGGCCCTTGAAAGTGAGATGCAACATCTCAAAAAGAACAAAACTGAAGTAAATTTAAAATTCCAAGTATTTCAATAAAATATTATTCAGAGAACCTATTAAGCAAACTCTGCAAGAAGCATACCCCATTCTCAGAGCCTGAAACCTGTCAAGTAAAATAAATAAATAATGTTTTGCACCTAGTTCATTTGCAAAGCTGTTGATATATAGGAGTATTTAATCAGAAATTCATAGTCTGGAGGAGGATAGCTCAGCAAATGCATCCAAAAAAAGTAACTTGTAACAGAGGCAGAACTAAGGCAAATCCCTCAGGAAGCGTGTAAAAATTGAGCAGAGAATGGTTTTGAATCCAACAGAATGATGGCTTGAACACAGCCAAGGTAGAAGTAGGAAAGTACTGCAGGAAAGCAAAGTGAACTCGATGGAACTTGATGGAGCAAACACAAACACCCTTGAACACCCAGGAACTCAATGGAGCAAAAGCCGCAGCAAGTCCCATCACTCTCACCAAATTCCCTGCTGGCTCAGTGAATTGCAGTGGCTTGGTGACCAGGATCACTGCCTGCAGCCTGGCCAGCTCAGCCCAGGACTCTGCTGCTCTCCACATAGCTAGGTGTTAGGCAGCCACCACTGAGATTATACAACAAGGTTATTTTGTAATCGCCTTGGTTCAGAAAGTATTTTGCACTTGCCACCAAGGCTTTTTGCCTTTTGTCTTGTCTGAGTCAAGAACATCAGAGGGGAAGAAAAGTGACTGAGCACAAGGCAAGATGTTTACCAGAATGACAGTTTTTTAACTGAGCCCTGGATATCACTACTGCTGAACACAGCTTTAATTAAAAGCTGCAAGCCCACCAATAGCTTCATCTTCCTCAGCATAGTGCTCACAGAGAAATGACTCAATGCTCTCACCTGCTTTGCCATGCACTCCTTGATTGAGGGCATCCCCTTTTCCCGCATGCAAAATGGGCACCAAAATCCCGTCAAGTCAATGCAGCTCCCCAGAAGACTCCAGCACATGCCCCCATCTGCCATTTTGACAGGCACCTGAAGTTCCCTGCTCCAGAGCCAGCATCTCCTTCCTTGTCCAGCAGGGAAATTGTTGCCTTTAACTCTACTCCAGCTGGAGCACAAGAGCAAAACGGAACCATTTCTTGAAGGAAAAGACCTCACGATTCACCACGGAGCCAGATTTCACTTCTGTGGGTGTTGTTTTCAAAGCAGACATTGCAAGACAAGGCGGGGAGAACCAACTGCCCGCAGCAGGTTTGCTCATCCAGGCACTCGGGCATCCCAGCTGCCCCAGCCGCGCGCAGGGAGCCACTCCGGATATCCCAGCATGGACGGCAGCAGCACTGGGGGCTCCCCGGCTGCCCGGCCAGGCCGAGGGTCACCCCGATTCCGCGGGGCGCAGGGGGTGGTGCGGGCTCTGTGCCCCGAGGGCCGTGAGGGGCTCCCGGGTAGGCGAAGCCGCCCTGAACAGTAACCGGGGTCACCCGGGCAGCTCCTGCGACCTTCATCAGCTGGGGCGGGGGGGCTCGGTATTTTGTGGGGGTTTTTTTGTATGGTTGTTTCGTTCCGTTTTGAACTCAACGCAGCCCCACCGCGACTCAGAGGACCAGCCCAGGCCCCTGGCAGAGCCTGTGCCGGGTGCTCCAGCCCCCTGCTCTGACCACCACACGCACCGCCGCCCCACACACACACACAGAGCCGTCCGCATCCTGCCCCCCAAACACACAGCCCTTAGCAGCCTCCCACCATTCCCGTTCCCATTGCCATCTCGTTGCCATTCCCGCCCCGTTCCCGTTCCAACTCCCATTCCCACTCCCGCCGCGTTCCCGCTCCAGGTCTCACCGCGGGGCGCATCCTCCTCTCTCGGCGCGCGCCCAGCCCGGCCCGCCGCCGAGCCCCGGCCCTCGCACTCCCGCGCAGGCGCGCTGGGAGCCCCGACCGGGACGTGTAACGGCCGGCGGCGCACGGCGTCTCGCGAGAAGTGCCTATGTGTGCACTGGGCAATTCCCGAAACAGCGCGGGGAATTAGCTCAAATGGTAGAGCGCTCGCTTAGCATGCGAGAGGTAGCGGGATCGATGCCCGCATTCTCCAGCTACTTTTCCTGCTCTTTGGGGCCAGCCTACCGCTGGCTTCCATTGCAAACCAGAGCGAGCATTACTGGTTTGGGTTTCTTAAATTCCTTATAGTTTTATTTCCTCCCTTGATATTCTTAAAGGCCACAGAATATGCCGAGTTGGAAGGGACCCACAAGGATCATCGAGTCCAACTCTCGGGGCTGCACAGAACACCCCAAGAGTTACACCATGTGCCCAAGAGTCCATGTGTCCAAATGCTTCTTTAACTCTGTCAGGCTCGGTGCTGTCACCACTTCCCTGGGGAGCCTGTTCCAGTGCCCAGCCACTCTCTCAGGGAAGAACCTTTTTCTAATATCCAACCTAAACCTGTCCTGAGACAACTTCAGGCCATTCTCTTGAGTCCTGTCACTGCTCACCAGAGTGAAGAGATCAGTGCCTGCCCCTCATTTTCCCATCATGAGGAAGTTGTAACTGCAGTGAGGTCTCCCCTCAGTCTCCTCCAGGCTCTGCAGAGCGAGTGCCTCACCTGCTCCCAGTGTGGCTACACAGGTAACTATCCGCTAAGGCAGGCAGAACACTGTCTGTATATTCCTGGCACTGTGAGGATTTGTCCCCTTCTTGAACATTGGACAAGGCCACAACAGTGAGCAGCACCCACTGCATCCAGTTCTTCTCACACAGCTCTGGCCCCAGCCCTCCCTTTCTCATCCCACTGAAGAGAAGAAAAGTGTTTAGAGATCTCTTCACCTGGAGGCCTCTGGTAGAGGCAAAACACTTCTTTGCCTTCTGTAAATTTAAGATGGAATCAAACCACCTCAACGAGTGATTGATGTAGGTGCCATTTATTAAAAAAAAGGTCAAGACTTTGCTCCCTGAATTTATCCAGGTGCAAAGTTCAAGCAAGTGCTTCATATTCAGCTCCTAATCTACTGCAATAAGCCACAAGGAATAACCAAAAGCTTTTAAAAAAAGAGAAGCAGTTTTTAAAAACTGATGGTGTATCACAGAAAAAAGACAACCTCACAGGATTACACTCAGCTGGCATTTCCATCCCTGCCACAAACTGAACTGGGAATGAATGGAGGAAAACAATTCTGAGCCCTTTCCTCAATTACATCCACAAGGAAATAACCTTTCTGGCAAATATCAATGATAAAGAATGAAATTCATCTTTCAAGCTTCTCACAGGCCCCAGCCTATACCTGAGGAGACTGCAAAATATCCCACCCCCAAATCTTTGCAGCAAATTCATTCCAATAGTCCAAGGAGGAACTGGATTAGAGAGAGTGCAGTGGGGTTTTTATGGCACAAGTCTTATGGGGAGCAGCTGAGGGAACTGGAGTTGTTTAGCCTGGAGTAAAGGAAGCTCAGGAGAGCCCCCATCACTGTCTGCAACTTCCTGAAAGGTTATTTTAGTGAGGTGTGGGGTTCTCTTCTCACAGGTGACAAGTTACAGGGTGAGTGGAAATGGCCTCAAGTTGTGTCATGGGAGGTGTAGATTGGATAATAGGAAAAAAATTCTTCTCTGAAGGGATGGTCAGGCATTGGAACAGGTTGCCCAGGTAAGTGTTGGAATCACCATCCCTGGAAGCTCAAAAGGAATGTGGATGTGGCACTCTGGGCTATGGGTTAGTGATGAACACAGTGATGCTGGGTTAACGGATGGACATGATCATTTTGAGGTCTTTTCCAACCTTCATGACTCTAGGATATAAAGTGACTTTTTTGGGCACAAATACCCATGAATTCTCATGAGTACTCTCATGGAGACTAGAGAGAGATGCCTCTACTGGCAGAGGATATCTACTATTCCTTTCTGCAAAAAGGCAATGGTAACATGCAAACTGAAGTCTGAAAAACAGATGAGTGTATGGTTGTTGGGGTTCTTTTAACTTCAAGATTTCATTCTTGCCTTTTAAAGATTATTTAATCTTGCATTTCTGAGTCCTGTACAAAGTTGTGAAATAATCAGCTGTCCCTACAGTCGCCTTCAAGTCTCAGCAAATTATTCAAGTCTTCCTGTGCAGCAGGATTTAACAGGAAAGTGAAATCCATTGCAGTCTCCTGTTTCATCAGCTGCTACACAGCTGGCATGAAGAGACTGTGCTGCGAAATACACCTGTGTTTCTGGTCTGGTCCTCTCATTTTCCCCTTTAGCTGTGGCCCCATCTCAACCCTCAACCCCTGCAATATCTTGGTGACCAAGGGCAACTTCGGGATGAGGGAAAACCAGAGGATCTAAATCTGGTCAAACTGGTGCTGCATCGCCCTCTGCAGACAAGCAGGCAAACACGGCCGCGGGCTGAGGTAGAGGACGAAGAAGAAAAGCAGGAATGTGAGAAAAATTCCTCCGACAGTACTTTTTCTGCAGGTGTGTTGGTTGACGAACACATCTGGATAGCTCCATTTTCTTGGGGCTCCACTTCTGCTGGACCCACTGTGAAAGATTGTATCCACAGGGATAAAATATTGGACATACACTCACAGCACTATTTCATTATAATGCTCTCCACTCCCCTTAAAAACAAAACCAGCGCAAAATGGAAACAACAGCTTTTCTTTTACAAGGCAACCACATCAGAACAGCAGAATTTCCTCCCTAATGGTTTTCTTGTGGGATCTATAATGAGCTGCCACAGTATGGAACATCCATATGTGTGTGTGCACGCATACAAGTCAGTGTGAGCAATTGCCTGTGTTTGCTGAAAAACCCAAGCCTTGCTCATCCACCTCGCTAACAGCTTGCTACCAGCACCTGTGTATTGACCTCCTTCTATTTTTTTTTTTTTTTTTACCTCCTGAGGCATCAGTTAATCCACAGTGTCAGGTTCTCCACTCTAGCTCCACAGATACTTTGCTCCCGAGTGCTTAGTCAGCCCACTGACTCTTCAGGAATGACACAAGTTTTGCATTTCCTCACCCAACAAAGCCTTACTTCAAGTTCGCACACAAGCTCAAGGAACAAATGGCTTCCAGCAACGGGTCAAGTAGGATATAAACAAATCACTCACTGCAACAAATGGAGCTGGGCACTTGCTTCCAACTCACTGTTTTGATCTCCACAGATGAATTTATGAATGAATTTTCTAGTAGGGATCGCATAGTCAAGTTAGAAAAAGATCTGTCACAACTCTTAGAAGTTTATTGTCTTTAATTACCATTAAGTATATGCACAGAGGCATCATGAGAGCAGAGAGAGCAGAACAGGAAACTTCTAGAAGGGGAAAGGCAGAGTTTTTAGTTTACACTAATGGCCTTAATTTAAGTATTCTTTTGTAAGTTTGTTCTAGGATTATATGCACAAATTTAGTTTTAAAATAAAGTCATCTTAAATGCAAAGACACATCTCAACCTCCTCAGATCCCAGGACACAAGATCTGCACTTCATGCGTCCATGCCAGCTGTGCCCAAAGGCAGCAGGGGCAAGATGGACATCACCAAGCTCTCCCTCCTTGCTACAAAGACCAAAAGAGGGAGAGGATCTAAAAAAAATGAGCAGATAAATTTGAATGAACTCAGAAAAGATAATGGGAAACTATGATAAAGGGAACACAGGGCAGATGTCACTGCCAGACTCCTCCAGGAATCTTGCAGGAATCAGTCTGAGTCTGTATAATAGTCAAATGGACACGCCTTCCATGTCAGGAGCCTTCTACTGTTTCTGTGACAAGACAAACACAGATATTTCTTGCTGGTGTTTGCTGTTGGCTTTCTCAGACCCATTCAGTATCATTTCCTCTGGATCTGTGTGTATCTGGATGAGCAGGGTGGACTGATCCTGCTTGCTAGGGAAAGGGCAATAGATTTTTTCCAGAGATGCCTTTTGTTGTCCCCACAGTGAAGGCAGCCACAGAGTTGACAGGAGGACAGAAGCACATAACCTTTTGGCATGGCTATTTGGCCTGTAAATCTAATATTTCACCAACACAGACCAGAGTGTACTGGGTGCTTTGCCCAGAGCAGGAGGCCTATAGAAGGTCCATGTGACATAAACCCCTCTGAAACCTCTAACAAATACTAGACTTTGTCCTTTAGAGACTCCTGGTAAGTGCAACAAAGTGGGAACCAAGAGCAGAGAGATGCCAGCAGTGGCTGGATAGGAAATGACACCTTAACTGTTGGGCTGAATGACAGGTATCTGACTTCAAATTGCCTGGTTGACCTGGGATCTCCTGCCAGCATTAACTTTCTTCCTAACACTACTGGTCTTCCTGAAAGCATCGTGCCAAGCAAGAGGAGCAGACACATCCTTCAGCAGCCACAGCATGCCCTCCATTTGCCTGCCAGGGAGAATCCTAACAAGCACCAAAGCTGGGAACTCAGGCCATCCCCAAGCTCTTGCCTGTGCTTCAGCAGATTTCAGGTCAGACCCAGAAGCACAAGAACTATTCTAGAAAATTCTGTCTGGATCACCCTATTTTCCTGAGAGGGAATGGAGGAGAGGTGAATTCTCTGGTGCTCAACTCTCTTCTGGGCACCGAGGAAGGTGGGTTTTAGCTCATTGCGCTCTCCTGGTGATTGGTTCCCATCTTCTCCAGAAGAAGGATAATAAAAGCAGCCAGAGGGAAAGCCTCTTGTGTTTCTCCTCTGTCTCAACAAAGGCTCTGTTTCCCAGGCCATCATTCCACCATCATCTCTGTCACATCTGCAGCCACAGGAGGGAAAAACCAGATCTGTCCTTCTGCTACTGGATCATTTGCAGGCCATTGAAACATTAATTCATCTTCACACCACTGAGCACGGGGGAAGAAAGCAGGTTACTTCAACCCACAACTACTGTGCAATGCAGCTTGAGTGATGGCAGGGTTTTCCTTGAGGAGAAGAGCCAGTGGGAGTTTGGGAGGAGGAGGTGTAGGAGTGAGGTCCATGCTCACTGCTGAGGGGCAGTTTTAGGGAGACATGACTGAGGCTGTGCCCGAGGGACCCTTCCAGGCAGTGTGAGCATTCAGCTTGTGCAGAAGCAGGGGTTGCCTGTGCCCTAGCCCCTGCTGGGAGGAGGGATGCAGAATCCCCAGGTGAGATGACAGGGAGGCAGTAACATGCTCAGCATCACTCCTAGGCCTGGCAGGACAGGCTTGCCTGGAGAATAGTGAAACTACACACATTCCCTCATCTCTATCCACGCTTTCACTCTGTGGTGGCCCAATTTTGGGATGGATACTTCAGTGGCAACTACTCCCTTGCTCTGGGCTAAACCACAGCAAGTGGATCTTGCACAGCACATGATCCGGTGCAAGAAGTTAAAGCTGCCTCTGTCATCGTCGGGGCCTTTTTGCAACATTTACTTTGTCACAAGCCAGACACAGCCGTGTGCACAGTGCTTGCTCTGCAAGACCCTGAAGAGCTGCCACGGGAGGAAAAAAGCCGTCAGAGCCCAAAACTGTTTCCCTCCCTCTAGCAGGCATCATGTGTACGACAGCAGAGGTTGCGTGGTAACGGCAGCAGGAAGGCGGCGGCTCTGCCCCCCTCGCTCCCGCACAGCACCGACAACAGCAAGGTAGGTATCAGCGGCAAAACCAGCTCTGAAACTCCCGAAACTTTCCCTCTCGCTTGCCGGGCAGGAGCACGGAACCATTTTAAAGCCGTGCGTTGTAGGGAACAGCTGGTTGTGCTTAGTTGAACTGTTGTGTGAGCCAGGGTTACGGAAAGAGGGTGTTTGTAGGATGAAAAACTGGGTGAGATGCTGAGATTTTGGGGGTGGAGGGAGGAAGGCAAGTCGGGGCGTTGGCTCGTGCCTCTCGGCACTTCAGAACCTTTCTTTGTTCTGTCTTGTGAAAACCTGAATAAGCTTTTACCGGGGCTAAAACTACCGGGAAACAATAGGGAGGGAGACAGGGAGTAGCCGGCAGCCTGAGGAGGAAGCGAGCCAAGGGATGACGAATGCCTTCCAGCCCTGACCAAGCACTGCCACCCTCGCCCCGCCTCGGGACGGATGTGCGGGACAGCCACTGCTCACTGGGGTCGGGTGGGGCAGTGGCACGGGGAGAGCCCGGGAGGGCTACAGGCCTGGCAGCTGCACAAGCCCGAGGCGCCCATCCTCCACTGCTGTCACAGCATCGTTCCAAAGAGCTCAGAGAGAGGCCTTTGTGCCAGAGAGGTGCAGTCTCTGCTCAACGTGTTGCGCCAATGAGGGACGCAGAAACGAGAGAAGACTCATCGTGGCTAGGACTGGCGACAGGGATGGGGAGCAGGGACATCCCAGGCCCTCCAAGCTGGCCCCCGTGCACAGCTGTCTGGAAGCTGGAAGTCAAGGGAGACCACTGAGGATATTTTTGTTGTTTCCAGTTTAAACAGTTCCTAGTTGTGAGCTCCCTGGGGCAGTCCTGTCTCTCCTGGCCGAGACCTTGCCATGGTGCCTCTGCCCTGGGTGACCTGCATGCATTCCCGTCTTGCTCCAGGTCCCAGCAGAGCTTGCTCTCCTGGCCGGTTGGGACATTACCTCATTTTATGTTTGATACTCCCACCCTTTGTGCATCCCCTCATTACAGGGACTTCTCCTGTCCTTCCCTGTGTAGCTCCTGCTCAGGGGGAAAAAGCAGCAGGGAGATTAGGGTGGATGGGAAACAAAAAAAAAAGGCAACAGGAGATAGGAATAAAAGCAAAGGGTGGAAAAAGAGGATAAAACTAGAGAAGTTGGTGAGAAGATGAAAAAGAGGGAAGACAGAGTAAGAGGAGAGATAACAGAAAAGAGGAAGGCAGAAAAAGGAACAAATGAGAATGGTGAAAGAAGGGAGAAGGAGAAAGAAAAGGGAGGGAGGGAGGGAGGGAGGGAGGGAGGGAGGGAGGGAGGAAGGAAGGAAGGAAGGAAGGAAGGAAG
>VZUI01035182.1:0-48742 GCA_013401135.1 Cettia cetti | reverse complement strand
GCGCTGAGGCGGCGGCGGCCGGAGCGCGGCGAGGCCGGGCGGAGCCCGAGCCGCCCGCGCTGCCCCGCTTCATCCGCGCCCGGAGCGGCTCGGGGGCTGCGGGCAGCGCCGGAGCCCTTCCCCGCGGAAGTTCGGCGTCGGGATCCCGGCACAAGCGCCGCAGCGGGGTGGGATTTTTTAAATTATTTATTTATTGTCACATGTCCGAACGTCAGTGCAGAAATGCCGATCTTTCTGGAGCCGTGCAAAGTCGCTGCTCTCGCGCCAAAATTAAAAGCAGAGGTTTAAAATGCTGCGTTAGGCGGGTCCGCGGCTGTTTGCATCTCGTGCTTTCGTGAGCAGCGCACCTGATAATGTGCAGTTTGCACCTCGTGATGTTCATCTAGATCGTGTCAAAGCTTTAGGGGGATTTTATTGCATCATCTCTGTTTATTTTTTTCTAGATCTTCTGTTGCTTTTTGATACTGTTTTGTATATTAACTGTTTGCTGTTTCTCAAACTGCCACTGTATTTATTTTTTGCCTTTTAAATACTAATGACAGTCTTGGAGTCTTTGAGATCACGGAATTTTGGAAAGATTTGGGTTGGAATGGACCTTAACGATCATCTCAGGCCATGGGCAGGGACACCTCCCACTGTCCTAGGGTGCTCCAAGCCCTGTCCTGGGACACTTCCAGGGATGGGGCAACCACAGCTTCTCTGGGCACCCTGTGCCAGGGTCTGTCCACCCTCCCAGGGCAGAATTTTCTCTAATATCTAATGTAAACATCCACGCTCCTGGAAAAACTCCCTGCCATGTTTGCTGTAGGTTCCCTCCGGGTACTTCCCTTGGGAGCTGAGCAGATATTCTGTTACCCACACTCCATGTAACCTGTACAGGCATTGTTTGACAGCTGAAGGCTTGAAAGGCTCTTAATTTAGAGGGGAAGCTCTGTTTGTCACCTCAATAATCAATAAAACGCTTGGCTTTAGAGAAAGGTCGCTTGCATCACCCTGTTAATGCTGCCAAGAACAGGTTCTGAGCGAGGTGGAGAGAAAGTTGAGTTTGTTCTCTCTTGTGTTCCTGCAATTCAGTTTCAGGGAACAATTAAACCATTGTGGATTTTAAAACCTTGCCATGAGTGACGTTTTTATGGACGTTGGCAACGTTGGTTGGTCTCAGGTGCCTTTTGGCAAACAAATAAAGGAGGGTGAGAGTGGGCTTGAGATGAAAACAACCCAACAGCAGGAAATGTAGGAGCAGGGCAGGAGGAGAACATCAGGATGTGTAAGGGGAAGGACATTCCAGTGGCAGTTATCTCCACAGGGTGTGTGTCCTGCAAAAATCAGAGAGGGGATGCAACCAGAGCAGTGGAGAGCAAGGAATGAGCAAGGGGGAACTCAGGAGTGTGTTGCCAAATTTCTGGTACTGGTCCCTGGTATCTCCCAAAAACTAAACCCAGGAGGAGCCCAGACAGCTCAGTCGTGGGTTGGAGTAGGCACAGCCATCCTGGAGAATCTGCAGCCTTGTTTCAAAGGAGTTTCCTCAGAAGCCATGTGGTTGTTTGCACTAATTATTATGGTCACAAAAGCCTCAGCCTTAATTTAGGTGTTTGTAATAAATGAAACAAGGTATAGACTGAAGGGCTGGTGGCTTCTCAGTACCTTTCTTAGTGTTGTGAAATGAGAGGAAACCCTGAAAAAACACCAGAATGGTATCTGAAGTGAATTTTGGTTAAATTAGTACTTAGAATGAAACCCAAAGTTCACAGGAGCAAGAGCAGCAAATTTAAACTTTGCCAGAAGCATTGGGTAACAGGAGGAGTTGCTCTGGGAACTGAGGGGTGGTTATTCTCTGGGTTGCATTTTTAAAAATTCATTTGTTGGCATCTAAGAGTGGGGTCAAGGGCAGCTTGAGTGGCTTTTATTGTGAAACATGTCAATAAGCTGGATTTCTCTAATAAATGTCAACAGGAGGACATGAGCTGGCAGCTCTCTGAGCTGGAAACAAACCTGATCTTTTGGACTCCTTAATTGCCTGTGGTGTTAGTAGGTGGATCCAAGAGTTAAATTCCCCTTTAGATCACCCAAAATAAACCAGCCACTGTAAACTTTAACGTTGAAATGGTCTGGAAACTGTTGAAAGATTTGAGTTTTCTTTGGTTAGCGTTTCCACTTGGATAATATTTGAAAATGCACTCCTTGGCTTGTGCTGATTTTTGCAGATGTCAGTGGGTTTTCTTTTTCTTCTGCTTCTCTGAATTTCACAGGTCACTCAACATATTTATATTCAGTCTGTAGGTCCCAGGCTGTTCACCAGGAACTCACAGTTGTTATTTTGTGTCCATATTTTTAAAAATAAGAATGTGACAGTACAGTCTGAAGCTGACTAGAAGCTTGCCCATGACATTCTATTTGTATTCATTCCAGCTGTCTGCTGTCTTTGCACTTCTTTTGCCATATAGAGCCACAGATAGAGGGAAGGGATCAGGTTAAAAATTCTTTGAGGAAAATATCTTTTCAGAATTAAACCACATTCCTTAATGGTGACTGGTCCTGATGCTGAAGTGCAGGAGCTTCTTCAGTACTGATTATTGGTCAGGAAATGTGTTTAACATCAGAGTAAAGCTGAATTCTTTCCTCACAATTGGGATTTAACTTACCAATATAAAATAATAAAACCTTCTCTGTAGATTGTTTGTTTCCAGTGCAGGTGAGTCCCAGTTCATCTGTTCACATAATCTTTATTATTGCTCTAATTTGCATACTACTGCAATAGGACTCAAAAATTTCTCTGTAAGAGGAATTTTTAAGAAAATTGCAGTACCTTAATGCTTTTCAGGTTCACCTGGGGGTGTGAAATTGTATCTAATATTTAAGTGGTTGAATAACAATGCAGCCAGGTAAGACAGTTCCCTGTGTCACTGTTTGAGACACATGGCAGTACTGCAAATCTTGCACAGAATTTAGTAGATTTTTTGATCTTCTGCTGATTATTTTTTTATTCCTGACCTATTTAATCATATAGAGATCTTCTCTTTTTGAACTTAAAAAGTTGTTAACCACATCAGTGCATTTCTTTTTAATGCTTTCCTTTTTCTAATTCATTTTTTTTCTACCCTTCTCATCCCCAGGGTCAATTAAGTGACAGCATGGACCATGGAGGAGTTGGCCAATATGACCTGTAAGTTTCTGCTAGAAAATACTCTGTATCATTCATGCCAACCACATATAACTTCTGATTTTGTTATATTGTTAAGGTAAATAGAATATTTTGTTCCATTTTGAATAATTTTTAGATGTTTCACTATTCCCTCACGTTAAAATTTGGCAATTGTATTTCGAAATAAAATAATAATAAAAAGAATTCTGGTGAAAGCTGCTGTTTGTCTTTTGATCCTTGTTTCTCTTAATAGATCTCTTGCCTTTGAATAATATTTGTAATATGGATATAACAATATAAAGAAATATCTGAGTCAATTTGAGATTTTCATCCTCTAAACTTAATTCTGGTGTAATGCAGAGATATATTGTGCATTAAATTGAAGGGGGAGTGAAGGAAATCTTGATGCTGTAAATCCCAAAAATCTGCAGTAACCTTCTCAGTGCAAGCTGCAGCTTTGCACACACAGACAATAACTGCCCGTGCTGGGAGCTCTCCCAGCTCCCAGGCTGTCACTGGTGGGTCAGACAGACTTTCCAGGGAGTCAGAGCTTTCCTTTGCTCAGTTCTCAGCAGCAGGTGCACTCACAGCCTTGTTCTGCTTTTCTGCAGTGGGATGGAGCATTGTGAAAAGTTTGAGATCTCAGAGACCAGTGTGAACAGAGGCCCCGAGAAGATCCGCCCGGAGTGCTTCGAGCTGCTGCGCGTGCTGGGCAAGGGCGGCTACGGCAAGGTCAGGAGCCCCAGCCCCACACCCCTCACAGCCTCAGGGCTCCCTGCCTTTGCTCTCATCTCCCCCTCTCTGAAAATCCATTCTGCACAGGTAGAATGGGGTAGAACCAGCCCCAGCTGCCAGGGTTGGTGTCATGGCACCGAGGCCCCTGGCAGAGCCTCGCCCGCTGGAAGCAGCAGGGATTGTCCCAAACTCATTCTGCATCCAATCTCTGCCTCAGGGATTGTCCCAAACTCATTCTGCATCCAATCTCTGCCTCAGGGATTGTCCCAAACTCATTCTGCATCCAATCTCTGCCTCAGGGATTGTCCCAAACTCATTCTGCATCCAATCTCTGCCTCAGGGATTGTCCCAAACTCATTCTGCATCCAATCTCTGCCTCAGGGATTGTCCCAAACTCATTCTGCATCCAATCTCTGCCTCAGGGATTGTCCCAAACTCATTCTGCATCCAATCTCTGCCTCAGGGATTGTCCCAAACTCATTCTGCATCCAATCTCTGCCTCAGGGATTGTCCCAAACTCATTCTGCATCCAGTCTCTGCCTCAGGGATTGTCCCAAACTCATTCTGCACCCAATCTCTGCCTCTTGCCTTGGAGTTTGTGGCTATCTCCCCTCTCTCTTGTGCACAACTTGGCTTTTTAGCAGTTAATGCAGCTGAAATATGTGATTGCCTTTGTGTTTAGGTGTTTCAAGTACGAAAAGTAACCGGAGCAAACACCGGGAAAATATTTGCCATGAAAGTTCTTAAAAAGGTAACCTGAATTTCATTACTCGCTGTCTGAAAAAAAATTAAATCTATCCCTCCATTTACCTTTTAGAATTTATAAAAATTTAATATACCTAAAAATAAGTTCCAGGATATATACAGTTTTTACTCAGAGTACAGTTGGAATTGGAATTAGAATTAAACTTTAAATTTTTCTTTCTGGGTAGTTCTCAGCAGCTCATTTAAATAGGTCAGGAGGTTCTTTCCAAGCAAAATTATTGTGTCATTCAGCACAAACTTCTGCAAGGAACCTCTTTATGTAGATATCGTGGTGAAATGTAATTTTTTAATGCTGTTGCTAGCTCATATGTAGTGTTGTAATTTAATAAACTCAGAATTGAACTCAATATAAAAGTCTGCTCTGTTCAGCATGTTCTCTGCTCACATATCCCTGCTTTTTGCAGGCAATGATTGTAAGGAATGCCAAGGATACAGCTCACACGAAAGCAGAGAGGAATATACTGGAGGAAGTGAAACATCCCTTCATTGTAGATTTAATTTATGCCTTTCAGACTGGTGGAAAACTCTACCTCATCCTTGAGTATCTCAGTGGTCAGTATATGACATTCTTTAACCTCCTTCTTGGGCTCTTACATAATCAAGAATTTGGGGTTCTTAACCTACAAGTAAAAGGCTAATTAATGATGGCTTGGTGTCTTAAACTGAAACAAGTTTGTATTAAAAATACGTAAAAGAACATGAATAAGCTTTCTAATTCCATACAATGAAGAGGAATGAAAATAGTTGTTTTTCATGACAGTACAGGAGAGAAGGGGTTTTAAGACTTTTCCTTGCACCAGGTTTGCCATTTATGTGTGTTCTGTGCAATCCTGCGGAGTTACCTGAGGGTTTAGTGCTTGCAGGTTCTTTGTGACAGAAGAAAGTGTTACCTTTATTTCATGGTTAGGGAAACAGACACAGATTAGAAACAATTTTTTCCAGCTGTAACAACAAAAAACCAGACAGAAATGTTCTTGGTTTTTAAATGCCGATTTTTTCAGGTTGCTGGAGTCTTGAGGGTAACAGAATAGTGGCTCAGTTGTTTTTTTGTGAAACAGCCTGTTGTACAGCAGGCAAAAATACCTGTTGCTCATAGCTTTCCTAGAAAACAGACTTTTGACTGACTTAAAATGATAGTTTTAATTGAGTGCAATCTATTTTTTCTCATGACAGGAGGAGAACTATTTATGCAGTTAGAGAGAGAAGGGATATTTATGGAAGACACAGCTTGGTAAGCAAAGCTATTTTTGTAAATTAATAGTTTGGGTTTTTTTCCAAGTGCTTAAACTATATTTAACTACTCATTGACTTTAGAGTGCAGTAGAAGAGCAGTTCAGTGGGTTTGGGGAGGTGTACATGTGCTGTACTCACCAGTTTGTGCTGGTGGAACTCCAGTCTTACAACCCAGGGGCTCAGTGAGGCTCTGTCCATAGGGATGTGGCCAAGGTGTGGGGGTTGAAAACTGCAAGACTTCTTAAGATGCTCTGCATGATTGAATTTGTCTGGTTTTGTTTCCTTTCAGCTTTTACTTGGCAGAAATCTCAATGGCACTGGGGCACTTGCATCAAAAAGGAATCATCTACCGGGATCTGAAGCCAGAAAATATCATGCTTAATCATCAAGGTAGAACTCTAATCATGAGTCAGGCTGCCAGTCCTCTGAAAACAATTCTCCCAAAGGCCACAACACCTCAGTTTGAGGTGAATCTCCTTAGGGCAGCAGCAGGGTTGTTACCACTCCTGGGATAAATGAAGAGCTACCAGAGCTAGCTGCCCTCAAACACTGTGTCCTTGGTTTAACAGCCCCCAGCAAGCTCAAGTTCCATAGACCCAGGCATGTCTTGAGTGGTTGATTTGCCTTTTCTGCACCTCTGGATTTTTTTTTCTTCTGCTGGATCACTGTGAAGTAGAAGCTGTGACATTTTAGTCAATGGGGATGGCTGATGGTAGCAAAGGCAGGTTGGGTAGGATGCCAGAGCTTCTGTGGCTGCAGTGACTTAGCCAGCAGCTGACACTTCTCACTGACAGCAGTTTCAGTTTCTGATTGCACTGTTCCAGTGACTGTGTGACACTGATTAGTCTGGCAATCTGTAGCACCCAGAATTTTCATGTTTTCTTAACTTATTTACTTAGTCTGAGTCTTTGTACTGAATTATTCAGAGCGCTTTACAGTTTGTTGAAGATCGTTCTGTGAATTTTGAAGCAAGCAGTAAAATTCAGTAACCTACTTTTTTAGCTAAATGATGCTCTACAGTCTTTATGTTTAAATACATTTGTCTGTATTTGAATACATTCTGGTAGTTTGTCAAGTGGCAGCACTTGGTTTCCTCTGTAAGTGTGATTACCTTGTTCTATTTTATGGCTGCATTGCTTTGTCAGGCCGTATGTGGAAGTAATTCAGAGTAATTACATATCCATGTTAAAAATTCCTAACTTTTCTCAATGTTACTTCTACAAATGGCAGAATTCTGACAAGTCTTAAATTTGATCTATTTAATTTCAGGTCATGTAAAACTGACTGACTTCGGGTTATGTAAAGAATCCATTCACGATGGAACAGTCACACACACTTTCTGTGGAACAATTGAATACATGTGAGCTGCATGATGAAATACAAAAGTTTTGCTCTGCTCTGGGGGTAATGGCTGTGTTTTGCCTTCTTTACCTGGTGGTTCATGTGTTCAGTCACTTAGGACAACTTTATTTGATAAATGGGGTTTTGTTTGAAAACTAGCAGTCACAATTAGTATTAAGCTCATTAAAATATTTTCATATTTTTGATTTTTCTGCTTTTAGGGCCCCTGAAATCTTGATGAGGAGTGGGCATAACCGTGCTGTGGACTGGTGGAGTCTGGGGGCATTAATGTATGACATGCTGACTGGAGCAGTAGGTGCACAGTTATAATTGCATGTATTTCCCCTTGTAGCTTTTCTGCTTCCCTGTACCCTAACTCAGCTGCATGTATAAATACATATATTGCATATATATATACACACTGCAAGTAAGAAAGAACCAAAATACAGCTCAAGTTTGACTACAGACACGAGCTGCTTTTATCCTAACAGTGCCTATTTGCAATAATTTTACCTGCTTTAAATGACTGAAGTGAGTTCTGTGTACACAAATTAAAGATCTGAACAAGTCCTGTTTTTCCTTCTGTTTCAATGGTGCTTTCCAGCCTCCTTTCACTGGGGAGAACAGAAAGAAAACAATTGACAAGATTCTCAAGTGTAAACTCAACTTGCCTCCCTACCTCACACAAGAAGCCAGAGATCTGCTTAAAAAGGTAGAATTTTAATGACTGTCAGTACTCAAGGACGGCAATACTCCACTTGTATGTAGAAAATAGAAATATAATTATACCTCTGTGGCTGTTCAATTCAAGCTTGGTTTATTACTGATTAAGTCACTTTTTTGCTGAGTGGTACAGAAAGTGATTTCCCTTGAAAATGCAACTGTTTTCAAGTGAATGCAGATTTTTCTGATTGTTCTGTATTCATTCTGCATAGTACTCATTGAAGTGATGATTCATGGCAGAACTAGTCTGGTTATAACAGCATAACTAATTCTGCTTTTTTGGATGTTATTTCTCATCAAGCTGCTAAAAAGAAATGCTGCCTCACGTCTAGGAGCTGGTCCTGGAGATGCTGGAGAAGTTCAGGTAACTTGAACTTGAGACTTCTTAAATCACCTCATTGAAAAGAAAACAGCTTTGAAGGTACCTCAGGGAAGGAGAGTGTCTGTCTTGAAGGGTAATGAGCAGAAAGGCAGCCACATGTGACAACTCCTCAAAACCTGAAATCTTTAAAGCTTAACAAAAGCAGCTGTCTACCTATTTGATAATTTGAGATTTGGAAAATAACTTCTATTCTGTAGCTCTGTCTTGCAGTAGATCTTTTCTAGCAGTTGCACAATGCTAATTGTGCAGCCCTGCAAGGGTGAGGATACTCTCAGCAGCCTGATGAAAAACCTGCCAACCTTGTATTAGTGCAGCTCCTTGAAGGGACAATTGTGGCATTCCAGCTTGACTTTGTTTTTGTGGTGATATTGACATTGATTAGAGAGGCCTCCATGTCTCACAGTTCTGATCATTTGTCATTAACGCAGTATTTTGTCATGGTTTAACTCCTGAAGTTGGAAAATGAGAGGTGTTTTGCATGTAAACTGGCTTCTTCTAACACTTCCAAGGAAATGGGGACATGTTGTCTGACTTGGAGGTGTGATCTCAATTCTCAGCTCTTCCAGCTACTCCGAGCTGGTGCTGCAGAATATTCTACACTAAAGCAAATGTGATTTTGGAAAGGAACATCCCAGAGAAAGGGTCTGGATAGAATGTTAATGGTGAAACTCTGGGCCCTGTGCCCTGGGGGCAGGGGCTGACTCTGCTCTTGTCCCTCCTGCAGGCTCACGCTTTCTTCAGACACATCAACTGGGACGAGCTGCTGGCACGCAAGGTGGAACCTCCTTTTAAACCCTTATTGGTATGTACTGGGAATACTGGGAGAGAGATATTCCCTGCGTGCCTTTAGCAAAGCTCTTAAGAAAACTTAGGAATGTTCACTTTACAAACTGGAGTGCCAATGATTCCTGGTACTTGAGTTATATCAACTCAGGGGATAGATTGACTCAATGAAAGCTGGCAGATCTGATCTAGCACTTGATCTGCTTCAGTCTGAATTCCTCCTGCTTCTGCCCATGGGTTAAACAGACCTGCAAGTGCAGTTCACTCTGAGATCAGCTTCTAAACCCTCTACAGTAAGTCAGTAGTTAGTTTCAACTAGATAGAGTTGCTAAGCAAAAGTAAATGAAATCACCTAATGAAGCATTTTCTGTGGTTGCTTATTAATCTTTACAATGCATCTTGTGCATTATAAGCAGTAGTTGAACTTTACCTCAAACCAGTGATGTGATGAACAAGTTTTTATTATCCCATCTTATATTTGGATGGTGTCTGTTTTTCCCTCTGGGTACAATCAGCTCCAGCAGCTGTGGGTATTGCCACCTCTATAATTCCCAGCTAAAATTCTCACTTAAAACTGGCTGAAGCATCACTAATGTCAAGCATTCTACAGCATGGGGACTCCAGACCTTTTTCCCCTCACCCTTTGGAATGAAATTCAGAAAGACTCAAGACTGATATTTCCAAATGTTTATCTGAAGGTGGTTTTGAGTTTTTCTGTTAGTAGTAATTTTAGGGAAGTTTCTTGTATAAACCAGATGGTTTTTCAGCTTGTGCTTCCATGGTTGTACAAATGAATACCTGCTGCCTTTCCAGAGACTCGTGGGAATAAAGAAGGGATTTTAGAATTACTGTTGTTCTTTGAGCAAATGAAACAATAGTCCTCATAATCACTTATTCCAGAGTTGTCCTCTATCCCTCAGACCATAAACACTTCTGTATCTGCAAAAAATGGGACAAAACTATCTGGAGAGGCCTCCAAAAACTGAATAGTTGTAACTGTTCTATACTGGGCTAAACTTGCAAGAAACTGGCATTGTATTTTTGAAAGTTTTTCTTTGTAATTAGAGATTTTTTTAAGGCATCTTTTTAATTTGTGTTCCTTTTTGATCCATAATTTTTGCCCCTCCCCCTTGCCTTTATTTCTCAGTGTCAGTGCCCATAGTGACCTCCCACTGGCAGCGACAGGATTCCGACACCACTCCAGGGTTTTCCTCCAGCAGAGCTCTGCCAAAAACCCATGGAATGAACTCCATCCAGAGGCTGCACTGCTCACCGCTGAGCCATTTGGTTGATATCTGTAATATAAACCCTTAATCATTTTGTTTTTGCAAAGCAATCTGAAGAGGATGTGAGCCAGTTTGATTCAAAGTTTACACGTCAGACACCTGTTGATAGCCCAGATGACTCAACTCTCAGTGAAAGTGCCAACCAGGTCTTTCTGGTGAGTGAGCCAGGGACCAGTCAGCAGTGACTGGAGAGGGAGCTTGCTACTGGAAATGGGGGCATTTCAGCTAAATTCATTCCGTTCACTCCTAACACCTTGAAGCAAACTCTCATAACTAAACCCAAATCCTGTAACAGGTTTGAGATGTTCAAAGGCTTTGAAAATGCTTTGGTTATTGCTGACGTTTTCTTTATAGAGCAGCCAACAAGCTGTGCTGCCCTTGTGGAATGTCAGCACTCTGATTCAGTGGCACTGTGAACCCTGCACATGGCATTGCTTTCACAGCCACGCAGAGACAACAGTGGCCAGTCTATAGAGCAAAATAAATTAAATTGAGTGCCTGTGGGAATCTGATCTGAGGAGAAATTGCTGGGAGGTAGCAACTCCCCAAAGTCCCACTGTTTGCTTCAAGGAGGGAGGAAGGGTTCCTCTGTCTACATGGACCCTTCTTTTTATAATTTTCCTATAATAATGAGATTTTCCTAACTGCACAAGTGATCCTGAGTGCAGAGCTTGCCTGTGAGTTGCAGTGCTTTCTCCTGTTTTGCAGGGTTTTACCTATGTGGCTCCATCTGTACTTGAAAGCGTAAAAGAGAAATTTTCTTTTGAACCAAAAATTCGATCACCTCGCAGATTCATAGGTAGCCCTAGGACACCAGTCAGGTACTTTATCTTCCTTTTCTTTTTTTTTTTTTTTTTTGTAATACACTTTTTGACAAGTAGTTGAAGCACTAGAAATAAAAGATGCAGCCTTGCTTCTTGAGTAAGCCCAGCACTTCCATTAGAAGTGATTCTGTTTTATAAACCACATTATTAAAGACAAATCTGTGGTGTTGGGCAGCACATGAAGTTCTAATTTGTTGCTTTTCAGTGCAGACTTTGATACAGCTAAAACTGTTTCAGAACATCCTAAGAACTAAAGAATTGTGTTAGTACAGAAAAACCCTCCTGCAATCACCTTGAAATTAGAGAATTTTACAGGAGACTGTGGTAGAAGCCAGACATGGACATTTCTCAAACTGCTGGAAGTGGAAGGAAGAATTAGAATTGCTTCTCCCTAGGCCTTTGAGTGCAGTTTCCTGCAGAGTAAGGGATATGCCTTGGCGCTGTGTATGTGTCCATCTCTGATTTTTGTATTTCTTGTTTTAAAGCCCTGTAAAGTTTTCCCCTGGGGAGTTCTGGGGAAGAGGTGCTTCTGCCGGCGCATCCACCACCCAGACACCTGTGGAATACCCGATGGAGACCAGTGGAATAGAACAAATGGATGTGACAGTGTGTGGAGAGGCTTCAGCACCACTTCCAATCCGGCAACCAAACTCTGGGCCCTACAAAAAACAGGCTTTTCCCATGATTTCCAAACGACCGGAGCACTTGCGCATGAATCTATGACAGCACCGCCTCTGAAAGCCTTGCAAGGTGCAAAACCAAGAACGGACACGAGCCCCCTTGAAGCTGAAATTTGAGGGCTTGCTTGGTTTACTTTTAAAAAGTGACAGTATCAAAGAATCGGTCATTGCACAGAGAGACTTGGAAAGCAAAGAAAAATGGATTTTTTTTTTCCTGTCAATCAATGGTGCATAAAAAAAAAAACAAAACAAACTTTAGCAAATGGTATTGCAGAACTCTAGGCACATCATCTTACTGATTCCAGTGACATCTTCTCACCTTATCAAGGATCTTTCAGCTTGAGAGCTCGAAACTGACAGTATTAAGGGGCAGGATGTTGCTTCAGAATCACTGGTGTAGTCTGAATGTGTCGAGGAGGGTTGGCCCTTTCACTAGGCAGAGTTTGGAATGCCTGCAGGCTTGCAGCTGAGGGGTAATTAGCATGCAAGCTTCGTTAAGCGGTTTCCTACAATGGGGTGGAATCAAAGAGGAAAGCTAAACTTAATTGGTGTTTCACGTTCAAAAGCATAATGAGGTTTTTTTATATATATATATATATAAAATATATATTTTTCAAATAGATTTTTTTGATTCAGCTCATTATGGAAAGTATCCCAAAATGAAAAAGGCAAACTTAATTGGTTGCTGTGAAGAAAGTTCAAGGCTCTAGTTCTGATTCTCCTCCTCATGAACCAACCAATCAATAAATGAATCACTCAGTGACCAGCCTGGCAGTGTGGGGTGGGAGAGAACTGTTTCCCTGCTTCCCCAGCTGAAATCCCTGGTTGTTCCTGCAAAGACAAATGGATCTAATCAAAACAGCAGTGCTGCTATGTGCTAGGCTTAACTGGAAGCCATGGGCTCACACATGTCCTGCTTATTTCATGCCTGTCCTCAGCAGACATTTCACTGGGAAACTTCACTTTTGTACACGCTGGTCCTCAGCTGGGCAGCTCAGATTCTTACCCACAGAGAGATCAACAGAGAGCAGAACACAAGGTCAGTAGAAATCTCTAGGAAGAACCACAGGAAACACAGACAAATCCTCCAGAGAATAAGGAAATTATTTTTGTAACCAGTGGGTAAGAATTTGAGGATTTTTAAAATTATTATTATTAATAATGAAATTTTGCTTATGGTAGTTCCCTGCCATTATACATTTCTAAATTAATCAACATTTTTTTTCTATGCTGGGGCAATAAATTTGCTGATTGTATGAGAAAAGTGTTCAATGGCCTTTCAGTGAATGTCTTCCACAGTGGGTCAGAACTTTAGCAAAACTTTAATTTAGCAAACATGTTCTTAAGGACACTATTTATGTTTTTAAAATTGTCACGATCTGTACAACTGACTTACAGGTACAAAGAATAAAATAAAGGTAAAAAACTTTACCTTACTTTAAATACTTCCTGCCTTAAAGAGAAAGCATTTCCATGAACATAGCTGGTGAAAGGGTTAATATCTGCAGAGCTTTACCCTAGAGTTAGAGTGTGGATGGTGTGTGCGTGTGTGTGGAGATGATCATGCAGCTGCATACAAGTCCTGTCACTTTTTGCCTGCCACATGTTGCATTATCTTTTAGTCAAACTGTGCAAAGTCTACTTCTGGTGTTTCACAACAGTAGGGATTTTTTTATTCTAGATTCTGCTTACTCTGTGGATACTGAATCTTTTTGAGCCATAGGATCCAAGCCATAAAACTCTCTGTAAGCATTGAATCCGATCACAGTGCTCTGCTAAAACTGGCAAGGCAGAAGGATTCAGCGATACCTTGATGCTAGCAAAGAACCAACACAAAAAAATGGTTATGATTGAGCAAAAATTAGTTTGTTTTTTTTCTTTTAACTTCCTGATAAGCCTTTTGTTGAAAAATATAAATTTTTTTTCTTTTAGTTTGAGCAGGAAAATCAAGTTACCTTACAGTGACATACTGGAAGATTGCCATTGTTCAGTTGGTGACGTGGCCACGGGTCATTTTGTGGAACCAAAATCCAGGTGCTCAGGAGTGTTTGCACTGGGCCTGTCTGCAAACACAGCACCTGGACTTGCCTGACGTTCACTGAGGATAAAGGAACTTGGTTAAAAACAACAAAAGAAGAACTTTTTAGAGGCAGATCTTTCTTGGTTCTAGTTACAGCTAACAGTTGCTTTTTGCTTGGCTGGATAGAATTGTCCAGTGGATTTGGTTTAATGGCTGGCAAGAATGGCAAGAGTTGTTTGTCTGAGTTCACTGATCAATTACAAACCCAACCCATTGGTTTTCCAAGGAAATTCCATGTACTGTCAATGTTTCAGCCCGTAGATTGTAAGTTGAATTCCCTACCATAACTGTGAAACTTTGGGAGTGTGACTCAGACAGCAAGCACACACTATGCAATATGGTTTATCCTGTATTTATTTGTAAAAATATCAGACATAGATCCTCTATATATATATATAATAGTGTCAAAATTACTAGTTGTGAACTAAGGGGAGTGGAGTTCTAGCTCCTGTCTGGCTATTTCAGATAAGTGCAGAATGCATTGAATATTGGAGAGCTTAACAAGTGCTTTCTTTTGTTCATTTAAAAATGTCTTAAATTTTTCATTAGAGTATAGAATCTTATTTTTTTTATTTTGTACAAGCTGCGCTTTTTTAATTATAATCACTGAAAAATTCACTATAATTTGATTTTATAGGATTTTTGTAGCATTACAAAAATATAGTAAAACTGAGGTTAATACCTGTTGTGGCTAACCATATAAAAGTATTAAATCTTAAACTTGAACAAAAGTCATATTTTTTTTTACTAGATGTTAAATAGGGAAATATTTTGTTCTGCAGGTCATTATCAGAAAAGGTTTCTAGGTCAGCTGTGTTACCAGCAGTTTTTCTTTTTCCCATTTGATGCAGAAACTATTCTGGTATAAGATATTCAGAATTCCATAATTTTTCTCTGTGGGAGTGATGCATACATTTGACGCCATTCGTGTACTAAATTGTAATTTTGGGAATGCTGGAATAATTCCTACCAAGACTGTCTTAATTGTGCCATCTGACATTTGAATGTCATCCTGGTATTAGCTCATAATAAAAGATAAAAATCAACGAGTCAATTGTTCTCTTGAATATCCCTTTTTTTAAATTTTTTTTTTGCTGTGATGTTTAAAAGCTGAACTGCTGGAGAATATTTCATATTTGAGTCCACTCTAAGTGTCCAGTTGAAGTTTATTTTGGGTCTGTTCTCTTCTCAGTATTAACTCCCAACCTGCTCTCAGTGTTAATGAAAAAGTGCATCAAACATTGAGGAGGCTGTTCTTGTTTTAGGCAGATGTTTGGGCTTTGGTTGGTTTGTTTAAATTCTGTCTCTACAGCAGGCTCCTTGCTGTTTCATTTTCCCAGTTTGGAGGGAAATCCTTTATCCAAAGGAGAATTCATCAAGAATAAGGCAAATTACTAGGATATTTTTCCTGCAGATCCCATATATGAACTTCTCCAGTTGTTCTCTTCCAGACTAAATCCATCTGTAGCTGTCTATAAGAACACCCTTGAGCTGCCTTAGCAGAAACAAAGGTAATCCCTGTCCTGGTTTTCATCTCTCACAGTTTACTGCAACTAAATATCCTCAAGAGCTAAATAAGGTGGATGTGAATAGCAACTAAATGCAAATTTAAACATATGTTAATCCAAGTGACCTATTTGTTTTTATTTTAGGAAGTAGGGAGGTTTGAAGTATAACAGGAAATGTAAATCATTGTCTTTCCTGAGAGTTCTGATGGGGAATGGAGGAGGAATTCCCTCAGAACTTAAAAGACCCAAGAGAGCTTCCTGCTGGTACTTTCCCCTGGGTTCTTGAGCTCTTAAATAGTGGCTGTTGATTGTCATTTGTCACCTTGTGTGTCCCTGCAGACTCAGAGCTGCTGGCAGTGGCCCTGGCCTGGACCAGGAGGAGTTCCATGGATCAGAGGGATGGCATTCCTGGATGCCAGGTACTCACTCACTTTTTTCCCTGTCTGTAACTAAGATAAGAATGACTTGTTTGATTTATTAAGTGTCGATCTAAACCAGTTGACCAAATTCTCTTTTTTATTCTTGGTTTTTTAACAAAGTATTTTTGTTAAAATTACTGGGTTTGGATAGAAAAATCTACAGAAAAAGATAAATTGTTCCTTGATCCCTGTTTTTGACCAATCTCCACACTTAGCTGTTACTGCAATGTTACTACAAAGACCAAAGGAGTGGAGTTGATTTAAAGCACTAACACTTTGTTGTGCTCCATAAAATAATCTTTGTGAGCTTTACAGACCAGATGTAATGGTTTTTCTTAGCTTGAACCTTCTATCTCATTAGATTTTTATTCTGAATACTGGATTCTGCCCTTGGAGCTGTACCTTTAGGGGATTCAAGTAAGTGTTTCACTTTTTAATTGTTTTTCCTCAATTTACAAGTTTTCTAAATGTCTTCAGGCAAGACAAGCTCAAGTTAATGGTAACTAAATGTAACTTTCCTGTTACAGAATCATTTGAGTGATGTTTTCAGTCTTACCTGAATAGCACAGTGAAAAAAAGAGAGGTTACACAGAAGTTAGTGCTAAAAATAACATAAAAACGAATTATGAATAAATTGTAACATTTAAAGGTTTTTTGTTTTCTTCAACAAGAAAAATGTACCTGGCAGTGAGCAGTTTTGTGCTTACATATGAGTTAATACCAAAACAATAAGCAATCTTTCTTTATTCAACATTCACCAAACAAATAGATTCAAATGCATTTATTCTCTCTGATTTTTATGCAAACTACAAATTGCAAATAGAGTATAAAATAGATTCTCCCCTATAAGAAAATCTGGTTCCTGTTATGACAAAAATATAGTATTAAAGATTTTTTTTGAAAATACCAGCTTTATAAAATGCTAAGTAAAAAACTAACATCAGTGGTTGGTTTAAAGCCAAAAGACTAAGGCAAGGATCCATTAGAAGCCTACAAAAACATAGAGGGGAAATATCTTATTTTTGTGCTTATCTACAGGTGCAGTGAGAAACAGTTGCTGTTCCAGGTGCATTAATAAGCTCATTTCTCTCATTTACTGGGCAAACATTAAAGATCTTTAATGCCAGGAGTGACAAGCAGCTTTAATTCTCACTGCAGTCCAGAGTATAAAATTTGCTCATAATCTTAATAAAATCAGTAAGTTGACCTTTTGGCTTGAGTCTTGTTAGAAGGATAAATACAGTTCAGTGCAGTCTGGAACCCTATTAAACTTTTAAAATAAAATGTTGAATTAAGAAGTAATGCAGCAAATTTCAAGGATTTGACTGTTTCCTAGAGAATCACAAGAGAAGCAATGCTGGCTTTTCTGTATTCATTCTGAAAACTTCAGTTTTCTCTACTTAAGAAAGGTCAAGTTGCCATTTTCTGCACTGTTTTAAATACATGATATCTGGAATTTGGAAACTCCTTCCTTGTGCCACCTACAATTTAATCTGCAGTAAACTGAAAAAGCTTAGTATGAACAAACAAACTGGAACCCAAGTTGTTTGACAAGCTTTAGAAAATCTGGAGATGCATAGATGTGGCTCCATCCTTCCATTTGTTAACATGGTCTGAAATAACAGTTCTGCAGAGTGGACAGGTTTTTTCTCTATTAAACCATAAAGAGATGCATTCTTCACAAAATATGTGCTGGAATGAAAAGAATGACAACTTAGAGCTTCTAAGCTCTTCCATTTATATTATTTCTACAGTCTGATTTCTATAAATAATCATCAAACATACAGTCACCTAATTTTATGTTGCCTCATGTAACAGTTTAAAATATTCTTTAATTAAAAATAAAATAAGTAATTGGGATTATGTGTGTTACCTGACAGATCAGCAGAATAGGCTTTTGAAATTCAGCTTGACAAATGGAACAAATATCATCAGATTCAGAGCACTGTCTCTTGCTGGCTGGCACCCCATAGTGCTGTAAAACAAAGGATTGGCAGCAAATATTAATTGTGAGAGGGATGAAAAAGCCAAACCCAAATACCAGGACAGAAAGGAATTTGGAGTTAGGGCTGCTATGTCAGGGAAATTTAAATCCCTAATGTAAAGAAACATTGCTAATTTTTTTAAGTAGAAGCAAGATAAAAAGGATTATTTCACATCCTTTTATCTGAAGGGGTGTGCAGATTTTTTTTGTGGGTGATTTTGTTGTTCAGGTGACAATACTATCACTAACACTATGTCAAGGAACTCAGACTGTGAAATGGGAGTATACAGGGGTTCATTTAAAAATGCATTTCTTTATTGCTAAAACAGTACAAAGGAATAGGAATGAGGAATTTCTAAAAGGATTTTCATGTAAATTGGGGTTATGGTTTTGCCATAAGAGAATGCAGTACTCACTGGGCGTGTAAAAAATATCCGTAAGACCTGCCTGAAGTTTCTCCATTGTCCAAAAAAGCTCAAAAGCTGAAATGGGAAAGAAAACTTGAGTTATGCTTAGTATTTTGTCACTGTGAACTATAAAGCTCCCAGGCTTTGATTCCAGCACTGGAAGTCTCACTGCTGGTTGGATGTTGCAAGTCACCTAAGCACAGCAATAGTTCAGACTGACCCTGTTTTAAATCTTTGAAATGTAACCAAATGAAGAATTTGGGCTGAAGTTTTTCCGAGTGGGGGTCTGCTTTTTAAGAGTGTTGAGGTTCTGAAATGAAACACTGGTCATGTTTGAAGCCAAACAGGTTACATTTGGGGCAGATGAGCTCTTTGGGGAAGCAGAGAGCCAGTAGGAAGATGTTTAACTTGTTCAGCATCACACAGGATACTCCAGCAGAGAAAATTTTGTTTCCTGGAAAATGGTGACTCTCTTAGCTGCTAATTTCATTTTTATTTTTGCAAGTTCTGTGTCTGATGTGAGGGGACATATGGTAGCTGTGTCCTTTGCTTTGCAATCCCAATCCATTGCTAGATTAAGATGATTTTGAGCCAGCTTTCCTGGAAGGCTGCATCAGTAAAACTGAAGTTCAGCGGGAAACTTCCAGAAACGTGTTGTGCCTGTAACCCTCCCCTGATTATTCACACAGAACAATCACTTGAGAATTCCATGTGAGATTGGAGAAGAGTCTGAAGCTTGCATACCTTGAGGATGAGGTAGAGAAGGCCCAGCAGAATGCCAAGGGTCCATCCCAGGGCAGTGTCCAGCTCCCCATAGGTGATGAGGTAACGGAACCAAACTGGTATGGGGACAAACATACGGTAATACTGGCAGAGTTCTTCTAACAGCATGTACCAGTAGCCCTAAGCAAGACATGCAAAGGAATAGCTCAAGATTTAAAAACTCCAAGGATTTGTAAAATACACAGAAAAAGATGCATTGGTTTTGTTTTTTGGTTGTTTTTTTTTTTTTTTTTTTTTGGAGTGGCTTCTTCTAATAATGAAACAATTAAATGGGGAGCACAGAAAAAAAAAAAGATCAGAGGATGAGTCTCATCACAACTGTTCAAGTAACAGTAGCAGAATTGATTGCTGGACTGCAGAAAATCAAATTATAGGCTGAATTGGGATGGCTTGGCAGATGCCTACCCGCTTAACAAGGCTGTCAGACTTAATTTCATAAGCATTAAAAAAGTAAAGTGACATGAAAAAGGAGAATAACACAAATTTGGTCACAGAGATCAGCTTGTCATGAGCCAGAGTTGTGTCCTGCACTCAGGGTTAAAAAGTGAGAATAAAGCCCATTCTTTTAGTAACAAATGATTAATAATACTTATTATATTATTATAATACTAAATTACAAATTTCTCCTTTAAACAGTTTTGTGTCTGTCTAAGAAACTTTCTTAATTATCTTCTGATAATAAATTTCTTTAAGGACGGGGTGATACAGAAACTGGGGTGCCAAGAGCTGGACTGAACAGGTAACCAGTGTTCAGCAGTATCCAAAAAATTAGTGAATAACCAAACACAAGTGTCCTGCACAGAACACTGTGTGTATACATGTATAATCATGTATAATCATAAATATTTAGCTTTGCTTTTAAGGAAATAAGGTAAGTTTTTCTTAAAACTGTAACTCTTCCTATAATGTATGCTGGATGATGCCACAATTTGCCACTATTGACCAGATTCCCTTTAATTCAGCCATTTTTGGTGTAATGGAATTTTCAATAACTTTTTTGCATGTTACATCACTAGCTGTAGGAAAAAATAAAAAAATAGAGATCTTGATTATAAATCAGTATTGAGAGAAGTCAGTAGTACCTCAGAAGAACTTGTTCTGGTACATTTAAGAGATACAAACATCCCAAAACATCCTGTTCAAATGCTACCACATCAAACTGTACTAGCTAATTTATTTTTTCTGAGCCAACACTAGTAATTGCAATTTTCAGATTAAATGTAATTGGTTTTGCCTGCCTCACCTTGGGAAACAGATAAAAATAAATACGCCACCAGTGAGTGTAAGCTTCTGAGAAAATTATTAAACCTCACTGATTTGAGAAATTAAGCTATGAATCAAATTCCTTGATCTGACACCAATGTTCCTTAAGTTTATTAACAACAAAGAAAACTCAGGATTATTTTTGAAGAGACAGAAAAAAACCAGCTGTCTGCATGTGCAGATCTTAAAATCTTGACAGTTCTTGTTGAGCATGTGCAAAATCTGCTGTGCTCCAGCTGCTCCAGGCCAACTGCCCGTGTACACATTCCTACAGAGCAGAAAATGAAAGGTTTGCTTCAACCCCCAACTTGGAGCCAGAAATAAACCCATTTATCCAATGATATAATACAAGCAATTGTTTCAGATCAGACTGAAAACCTTTTTTAGCACCAAGCAGAGAAGAACATGGAAAGCCACAGGGTTTTCTTGTACACGGTGTAGTGGTGGATTATATACAGACATTTAATTAAGATTTTTCTCTGGGTAGGATTTAATAATTAGTTGCTTTTACCATAAGAGAATCTTCACAAGGAATCAAAACTACAGCTTGTTTCCTTACCTTGGACTTAAAGGACATGATAAAAGAAGGCACCAGGAGAATAAAGCACTTCAAGCCCATGAAGAGGAATTTCAGAATAAAGTCTGTGACCCCCACGATCCAAAGCACCTCCCAAAAGTTCCTAAAATCCACGGTGGGGCTTAAGAAGATTAAGCTACAAAAAGAAATATCAGAAGTTACTGGAGCACCCTATTTAGGGAAACTGTAACCTGAGATTATCACAGCAGGTTTAATTAAAAAAGGAAACCCAATTTACACCAAGGAAGAACATTTAGTAAGAAAATGAACTACTCGTTGTAAATGGATCACTGAGGATCTCTGACAACTTTTCCATCTTGGAACCTTCTCTGCTGTGTGTTCATCACAGCCCCCATCCTGCAGAGCTGTGTGCTGTGCATTCAGCCTTTGATTCCCAGCCAAGGCTGCAGCTATGGTCAGGGGGAAAATCAATTGGAGTCATCAACCCCACAGAGCCCCGTTTGGTATTCCCAAGGGTCAGAGCTGGGAATCAAAGCCAGGAATGTTCTCTGTGGTACAGCAGTGCCTTTAAATTGAGTATGGAGGCTAGGAAATTCCAACATACTGTTTTTAAGGACAGCACCTGTTAAATTTGGCAGAAGGGGAGGAATGGAGATTAAAGTGAAAAAGAAACCAATGCCACAATTAAAGAAAAACAGCAGAGAAAGTGTCCTCAGTTAAAGTCTGAGTAATCTGTGGTGGGGTAGAGCTGGTTCTCTGCTTACCTCTGATACAGGCACTGAGAGTGGAAGGTGTAATACAAGAGGAGAGATGATCCACTCAGGTAGAGTAGTAACCAAGAGCATTGCAACTTGGAGCACCGTTCCTGCAAGGGGATTGTAAAGACAAATTGCAGTCCTTGCTTCACAACCAGTGCTGAAATACATCCCAAGCACCAAGGCTGTTGCACCTGAGCAGTTACTACCAGAGGACTTCATCTGAGGGGGTTTAGAGCCCATAAAATAGGAGAACTCAATGGAAAGGTAAAGCAGTAATTTTAGTATTTTCAACCTACCAATTTCTAGGAGTACCAAGGGTTTTTCTAAAGACAACCACAACCCACCCCACTCTGAAGAAACAACAGGTTTCCCTTTGGGAGTGAACACAGAACTGAAAATTGAAACTGTCAACTACTATTTCATCCCACAAATATAGTTAAGAAGTTAATCCATAACTTACAAAAAAAGGGATTTCAATAGTCAAAGTCAGAGGGGGAAAATAACCTCACCCCCTTGAATTTTGCAAACCTTGTTATCTGAGAAGTTCCCCTGTACAGAAGCATTAAGACTTTACTTCCAGCTCAATACCTAACATTATTAAGTAAATAAAACACCATCTCTGTTCACATTTCTTTCAAAAATGGATCAATTTGTTTAAGTCTTGCTTAACTTAAAGAATTTTGTTGCATAGGGTGATACTTACTCTGAGAAAAACCTGATTTACTATGCTTTTGTTTGCATACGCATAAGTTGTTAGCAGCCCAATTCCAAGAGAAATGCCTATTAGGAAAATAGGATCAGTTATAAACATGAAAAGGAAAAATAAATCACTGAACAGGGTTAAAAAGCAGCCACTTCTAATATGTCTTTGTAATTAGAATTAATAGCTGAGACTCTCAAGCCAGGATAATTAAGCACATTGTACATATGCCAGCAAAGGAAACAGAAGCCACTGAAATGTAGTTTGGTAAATCTCTCTTTCTGATGAATAAAGCAAATAAAAATAAAGCTAAAAATAAATTGAATTACATTTCAGGCATGGTTATTAGAGTATTTCATGGCTCGGGGAGGGGAGGAGGGTCTGTTCCCTCCGAACAGATTTTGTTCTACCCTACCGGTTATGTGCTGCATGAGGAGTTTGACACACAGGATCAGGAGGTAGGGCAGGCTCTTGTGCAGCCACTGCAGGAGGTACCGCAGCTCCGACAGGGAGCTGCCGCCCTGCTCCTCCGGCTCCGGAGCATCCTCCAGCGCTGCTGCCTCCCCATGGGCGTGCCCGTGGGAGCGGCTCTGGGAGCCCGGCCTGGAGGCCCGCGAGGTCGCGTTTTCTCTGGAATCGCCCGCGCTGGAGCTCAGCTGGATGCGCACATCCCCGCTGCCGGGGAGGCAGGCGCCGTCTCCCGCCAGCCGCGGCGAGGAGGAAGAGTCGTCGCCGCTGCCCTGGATGCTGTGGAGATGCGCGCAGTCGGCTTGCATGGTGGGGGTTGCTCCTGGAGTTTTTTCTACTTTGTGTCTCCTAGAGCGGGATAAAAACAGGAATTGTTAGAGATAAATCGTTCAGGAAAATAAAAATCCAATAGGTTGTACTGAGTGACTGCATGAAGGCAAGTTTCTCTGGGATCCTGCCTGAGTTTGTTCTGTGCTTCACATCCCATCTCCACAGGACAACCTCCTGTGTCCCGTATTAAAATGATTTCCTTCCCTCCACGTGCAGATTTTCCAGCCTGCAGTGCCCTGGCTGCCTTAGAGGCAGCAAAAAGTGTGAATCAGAATAGCAAGAGCTGCTGGACAGGAGACATCTTGGAAGTGCTGCATAATTTCACAAAAATAGCAACAGCAGTGGGCCAGAAAAGGAGCAAACACTGATGGGAAGGAAGCAGGGAGTACATTTCCATGTAGCCATTAATGGGTGAGCACTGGTTCAGACACGTCCACTCAAAAGCCAGTGCATGCTCAAAACTGAGGGCCATTATGAGATTAATGAGATTATCCTGTCTGGGGAAGGGAGCAGAACCAGGTTAGGCTATTTTCTAAGAAGCATTTAAAAGAGGGGAAAATGAAATGCAGCCAGATGAGGTCTGATTTATCTTTCCTTTGACATCTTTTGGCTGTCTTCTGGGCAGTTTTTCACTTCCTCAGATCAAATAGGGTTAAATCAACTTCTCTGGACTGGTGTGACATCAGAGTAATGATTTTGGAGAATGCCTGGAAGCTGAATTTGACACAACACTTGTCACTATGGAGTAATATTGAAACACTGAGAATTTTGTTATAATCCTCTTCCTATTGTTCAAACTCTTACAGATTTCTCTTTGAAATTATTTTTTTCACAGTTAGGTTCACTGGGGATACAAAAAGAAAGCGAAATTGCTTTTGCACAGCAAGAAGTTCTGGATGCATTTGCAAAAACCTCAAATTCTTCAGTCTTTAAAAAGGGAGGTAACATTAAAGAGTAGAACCACTTAAACACGTGAATATGAGAACTTACTAATATTTACAAGTGCTGCTCCTACTACTGCTACTATTTTTTTTTTTTTTTGTTGGCCAAAGATGACATCATACTTCAAAACAACCAAAACTCTCGTTCTGTATTTTTTTGCAGACGAATAAAACCGATGAAGTGGAGATGGTATTGACTTGTGTGAACAGTGTTACTGAGCGATGTTTTCACAGGAAGGACTAAAAAAGACGCCTCATTTGCAGTGCAGTTGGTGTTTTTGGGGCCGGGTTCTGCAAGAACTGACAGCTCTGTGTTTAAAAAGCCGGAGCTGGAGATCGCAGCCGCCCCTGGCACTGCGCCGAGCAAACTTTCAAATCACCGACTTATTCAATGGGATTTCAGGAAAGACTCTCGCACGCACCCAGATTTTGTTCTCCCCACCACCAAAAATTTGCTAAAATAAGGTTCTTGAGAAAGGCCCATTCGAGCATTTTCCGTGTCTCCCGGGGCCGCTGCTCCCCCGCGCTCCGGGAGCTGCTCCCGCACCGCGCCGGGACCCCCGGGAGGATTCGGACTCCTCGGGTTTGTCCCGGGAACCCCTCGGGTGGGTTTGTACCGCCGGGACCCCGCACAGGGAAGGAAAGGGTGACCCCGAAGCCCCGTCCCCGTGTCCCCCTCCCTGCCCTGCGCTGTGAGGGGGCGCGGGGGGCCGCCCCTTTCCCGCCCCCTCCCCGGTACCTCATGGGGCGCCCGGCGCCTCCCGCCCGCCGCCAGCCGCCATCGCCGGGGCCGAGGGGGAGGAAGAGGAGGAGCCGTGAAGGGAGGAGGAGGAGGAAGGAGAGCAGTGAGGAGGAGGAAGGCTCCGGGCTGGGCGTTGCTCTGGCAACGTCGCGGCCTTCGCGCCGACACGGCCCGTGAGGGTCGGGGAGAAGCGGGGGGGGCGCCTCCCCTCAGCCTCAAGCCCGCCAAAATGAGGGGGGAGGTTCCTGGTGCTTTTTCTTGAAAGCCTCAATTAAAATTAATCTGGGAAGGCAATAATAAGGAAGGAAATGAAGGGATAGGTATAAAAATACGTGTGTACTGCGGTATCATTACTTGTCGGTGGCGATTAAGGGAGTCCTGCTGTCTGGAAATTGGCTTTGCCTCCCAGGAAAGCTGAGGAAAGCATTGCCCTAGTTAATGCTGCTGTAGCTCTTGGGAGAGGTTTGGAATGAAACAGATACAGGTTTTCTTTTGAAATATGCTCTTGAATAAATTAGTTTGTGTCCAGAAATGGCATCTGTTTTCCCTGGCTCAGATATTTTTCTGGAAAAAGTGTTTAGGTATGCAGCTCACACAGAAAGTGGGACTAATATCTGAGCAGAAAATATATTTGAAAATCGGTGCTATGTTGAGTTAGAACAGAAATGTTGGTTTAATTCCAAAGTTTAAATACAGCAATACTGTGGGGTCAGGAGAGGGGGAAAGATGGGCTCTTGTAGATCTTATGAAGTGAAAAACTAAGTGTTTGGAAGAGTGAAGTGGCCTGGCGTTCAGTGACACCATCTAACAACAAACCCTCTCTTTTATTTTCAAGGAAGAAGCTGAGAACACTGGCTGCATCTCTGTGTCTCTTGGAGGTAGGTTTTGAGGAGGCAGTTTGGCCTATTTTTATGATGTTTTTGGAAACTGTGCCTAGAATTTCCCGACTGGAAAGTTCAGGTCACATATCCTCTGCGTTTTGCTTGGGCTGTGGCTGATGGATTGGAAGAAACCTGGCTGGTTATTACAGATATACTTAAGTATTAAACATACCCACAGGCCTCCTGTTCCTCTAGGCCCTTTGAACTCAGAAGACCTTTCTCATTTGTGTAATTTTTCTGTCTAATTATCCCAGTCCTCCTCAGTAGCAGCACCAATGCAGATTTCAGATGCCTGGCAGGAAGCACTCAAAGAATTTCATGGCCATGTCCCCATCCTTCCAAGGATAACACAAACCTGTTGTGTTTGGCTTCTGCTGTGCCATATTGTTCATTCTCCCACTCTTTGCTCAGTCAGTCACTCGCATCATGTTTGGATTATGAAGGACAATGTGAAAAAAAAAAATCTTAATTTGCTTCTCAAATCAGGAAAAGCAATTATAAATCTCTTATTTTTAAATAGTGTTTTATGATTGGAAATTATGCATGCCTTCTGTACATCGCTTGGAAGGGTATAAATATAAAAGATTTGTTCAGCTGTTTCTTTTTTGTAATTATAAAATGCATTAAAGTACAAATGTAGCTTTAAATCCACGTTGTTCTCAAAGTGTTTCTCATTGCCACATGCACTGAAAATACTAAATTAATTCGTGGCAGTTTATTAATCAATGGTGTTTGCTCATGCAGGTCACTGGCTGATTTATCTCTAATTCACAGCTCATTAGAAGGTGTGTAACTCTTCAGAGATGTTGTTATTTAGCAGGTATGTTTTCCTAGTGCCATTAATGGCCTCTGGATTTAGTAACTCCTGACACAAGAGAGATTTGAGAGATTATTCACAGAAAATTGGAAGTCTTTTCCCATGGGCATTGGACACATTAGGCCATGGAATACCTGGTGATAAATTTACCAATCTCTATTTGGATTCTACTCCCAGGATGCCAATAAATTTCACAGAGTGCCCAGGCACATTTTCAGGTGTTTATACGTTCAGAAGCATCCCAGACTTTCTCATCCTCCCAGGAACAGGTGGTACCTCCTTAACTGGTGCAATCAGCACTTTCCAGCAGTGTGTGCCTGCTTTTCCTGGGCTTGTTCAGTGCATGAAAACATTGGGACAAACTCTGATCCTTGTGGAACTCTGGGATGCCCTGGCAGCTCAGTGTTTACCACTGCAGCAACAGTTACTCTGTCCTAGAAGTTGCTGAGAGCTTGTTTTATAGAGAGAAATATTAGAAGAATATATTTCGAGTCCTGAAGGAGCTGTGCAGAAACCTGAGCAGGTTAAGGGATTACAATCTTCACCTTTTGTGTCACATTTTTTCATCAGAAAGAACTGGTGCTTTAAAATGAGGCATGCAGCTTCATCTGTGGTGGAATTTAAAGGAGCTGATCTCAGATACAGGGAAAGCAATTTTAGTTAATGATATGTTAAAATTGGGCTTTTTGATAAGAGTCTGTAGAATAGCAGAATGTCCTGAATATTCAAAGGCTTTATTGGTTTGTCTTCATTTTACCCAAAGTGCTGCTTGAGTATGGAAGACTTCTGCAAAATTAGGAGGATTTAGTTTAAACTCTTTGAAGGATTTGAAAGTCCTGCCAAGAGGCTCAAGTAACCTTTAAAATTCGAATGTTTCCTGAGCTTTGAGTACTCCATCTTTTAAAAACTGTCTCCTGCAACTCCACAAACTCTGACTTCAGTTTGTATTTGGAGCACAGGGAAACAGCTCCTGTGCTCCTGTATGTGAGACAGTGAAGAACAGAGCCCAGTTCTGAAAACATCCCTGAGGTGATGGCTGAGTTTCACTGCTGAACTCTGATCCTCTAAGCTTTGTCAAGGAGACTCGCAAGGAATTCGAAGCAGATATTTTTGTATTGCAATGACATCACCCCGTTCCCTGAGGTTTCCAGAAATCTTACGAGCCCTCTGTGTACAGCAGCTTGTTCATTCCTGTGAAGTCATCCTAAACTGAGAGTAATTCCACTGCAGTGGTGTCATGTAATTGTTCCAAAGCTCCTGAATTAGATCCCGGACTCTTGTTGGGTTTGTTTTTTTCAGGCAAAGATAAAGCCTTGAATGAGAATCAGCCAGCGGAGCCACAAAGGGCAGCTGTAGTTTTTGCTCCCTGCACAGGAGGGTGCTCAGCCTCTGTGTTTATCTGCAGGAAGGAGCGAACCCCGTGGTCATCAGAGCCAAGGGGAGAAGCTGTTTCCTGAACCGGGCTTTTCTTGTAGTGACACTGGAGGATCTGTTAAATGCAGTGACTCAAAAATTATTCAGCTGTTCCAGAATTTCGGGAGGTGTGTGTTAATTGCTGCTGTTAGACCATTACGGAGGTATTTAGGTCAGAAGATGTAATGATCATGACGTTGGTATTCTCTAATGGGTGTCCTTAAAGGTGCCAGAATTTTCAATAGGATCTTTGAAGTTTCTCAAAATTAGGGGTTTTTCTCATCTAATTTGTTCATCTGAACGTGTGAATCCCTGTGTGGGTCGTTCAACTGAACAGTGAATTCTCATGTGTGTAAACATGAGTGGATTTACCAGGAAGGAATAGATGAGTTTGTTCATTTAAATTCCATTTGTAGTACCTGCTAGTAGCTATATCCTTAATTATTCTGTATTTTCCTTGTTAAATCATAGAATATCCTGTGTTGGAAGGGACCCACTGGGATCATCAAAGTCCCTCTCCTGACTCTGCACAGGACAGCCCCAGCAATCCCACGTGTGTGTGATATACAGCAATATATTTTATGTTCCAAACCCAAATTAATCTTCTGGCATATTTCATAAAATGGAATTTGAATTTCTGTTTAACTTTTTAGGGGTCAAAGAGGGGTCTTGGGTGTTGTTGTCCATTCAGGTTTTAGATAAGTGAGTTTTCTGTCTGAAAGCAATTTCTCAAACCTGTGAGTTGTACAGTATTCCAGCCCTCTGGATGCACATCCAATTTAGTCACTGAGGAAAGACAGTTTTGTTTTTAAAAAGCAGCTGTCTGGAAAAGGAAATATCTCCTTTCAGACCTTTTGGAATAATTACAAACCCAGAAATGTAGTAGTCAAAATCTTGTTTGCTGTGGTGAAGGGGATTCGTCCCCTTAACGTCAGCACGTAAATATTTGCTTCATTTCAGTCAATATTTACCTCACAGGTCAATAAAACTTGTTTTGCACTTCAGAGTTAATATTTACTTGCTGTTTTTAGCTTGGTGACAATATTTAAAATTCTCTTAAGGGTATGGGGGGCTTTTTACTTCTTTTCTAACAAAAGATTTTGTTTTAACAGAGATGTGTTAATTTATTAGGAAGTGTTATCCAGGAGTCAGACCATGTTTGTCATGTAATAAGATTATCCAGATTATACCTATAACACTTTACAAGTATGAAAAGATTTTGGTGTTTTTTTTTTGCTTGAAAGGGTCAAGTGACTAAATGTCTTACCAAGTTTGAAAGTAGTTGCTTGTGTCTGTAAAATTAGGCTGTAAAACTTAGGACACAGACACTAATTCAGAAGGTAAAGTGTAATTAAAGCACCCCTTACTCTGAAAATTATTTTTGTTTTGGAAAGCAATCACTAGCTTGACATTTTTTTCAGTAAAGTCGAAGCACAGTGGTCAGGCTTGTATGGTTTGGGAGGAAATGCAGAGATGAATTTTAGATCCTTGTAGCTGACAAGACCACATTTGCAAACGTACAAGTTCATTTCCACAGAAGAACTTCCCCCCTCTGCATTTCATGTTTCTATCACAGTTGGCCGTGTGTTATTGCAGTGGTTGAGGTTTATTAGAAGTTGATCCATGGCTTTCAACCTGCAGCAGCCTTTGTGTGCAGGCTGTGGGTGAGGGACAGCCCCAGCTCCTGTGTCTGCTCCAAGGAGATAACGGGGTGCTTGTTAAGCCACGTGTGTTATCTCCCTGCCATGTACCCTGCTCCTGCCTGCTCTACTTAACCCCAGTCCTCAGCACTCTGTTTACATTTCTGGCACAAAGCAAAACCAAACATCTCCAGTTCTGTCCCTCACAATGGTGATTTTGTGATTGATACAATTAGAGATGAGGGCTGAGGTTATTTAATTGAAGTCTTCAGTTGAACTGAAATCTCTGAACTAAATCACAGCACACCCATATCCTTCAAACTGTCAAACAAAACATCTGTTTATGATAATGATTATCTTAATTGTAGAGTTCTAGCTCATGCCATGCTTTTCTTCATTAATAGAAAGAATTAATGAAAGAATACTTAGAAAAGTACTTAACTATTTAATTAAGAACTACTTCTGAAGTGAAACACTCCTGAAGGAATATTGGTATTCATCTTAGACTCCTATATAAACTTTCTCCTGGTGAACTTAACCAAGTTAACCATTTTTCAGCCTCCAATTCTGCAGTAAAATGTGCTTCCTTAAATCTGGCTTGCTTGCAGACAGACTCTGACACACTGGATTTAGTACAGCTGCAGAATTAACATTCAAAACTCCCATGCTGCACAGTTTCCCCACGTGTTACATAAAAATGCTGTGCAGTTCCTCTCTCCAAGGCTCCTCTCTTAGGGCTTTAGCTGCCTGTTTGCCTCCCCCTTGGTGACTGTTTTAATTTATACACAATCCAATTTTACACACTCACCCAAATTACTATTCATTGTGAGATAAATACAGTAAATTGATGATTCTGCCCAACATTGAATTAGCATTCAAGGTGTAGCAGCTTCAGAACAGACTTTAAAGGTATGTTGTGTTTCAGTGATGGGAGGAAATGTGAGTTTCTCTGAACACCTGTGATGGTTTGGATGTTGTTGAGTTTCAACATCCACAGTTTGAGATCCATCTCTATCTTGTTTAATCCTTCAAGGCAGAGAATGGCTTAGATTCCATTCCCAAATTTTCAGGATTTTTCATCCAGAGACTGAATTTCATTCAGGAAGATTTTTGGAAAAGTAATTTGATTTAGGGAGTAAATGGATTTTTAAGTCCCGTGGTGGGTAAATACCATCAGGAATACATCCTCCTCCATAGCTTTTCATGGCAAAAGTAGTTCTGTTATTTTAGTATTCAAAAGAAATATTTCCTAACCTCTATTTTACAATGTCCTTTTTAGCAACCAATTGTGGGTTTTTTTTGTTTTTTTTTTTTTTTTTTTTTTTTTTTTTTTTTTTTTTTGTTTTGTTTTTTTTTTTTTTTTTTACTTTTATCAGTTTTTTCAGCCCAGGCTTGGAAATCACTCCTTCCCTCTTTACCCTAATGGTTCTTCCCCTCCAGGAAAATCTCAGCTTTGATTCCTATGGAGTCAGCAGTGAAGGATAGATTGGGAGCAGTGTGAAATTCTTGTTGGTGCTGCTGCATCTCCTGACACGAGATCAGGAGGAAATAGCATCAACATTCTTCATAAAGCAGAGAAAATAGGTGCAAGCAAATACTTTAAATTGAACTATAATGAAATTATTGTTTATGGCCCAGCTTCTCCCTTCCATCCAGAATCTGTCATTTAGGTGATTGGGCCAGCAGGTGCAAACATAATTGAATTCAGGGAAATAAATAAGGAGGGAGGCTGGGGATTGTTTGCTAAAAAGAAGACATGTAGTTTACTAATTAGGAGGATTTATAGGATGCTGCACTTAAAAATAGATGATTATTGATAGATCATCATAATCATGAGAGTTAGTTTATAGTTTGAGTTTCTTCCAGCAATAACCAGGAACAACACCCCCTCTGCTCTGAACTCTGTTCTTTGCCGCTGGAAATTTTCTGAAAGGCTGCACAGAAACAATGTTGTCACTTTAGAGAGGAGGTAGCAAAAAAAATGTGTTACATCTGTCTTTGAATTAGTTACACAGAGGAAAGAAGTTGGAATTGTTTTTAATTATAAGAATATAAAAAGTTATAAAACTGTAGGAAACTAAGATGGAAATTGCTTTTGATATTCTCATCTAAAGGTATTTTAATGGAAATCAGAGGTAGATATTAAACTAAAATATCTGTCTGTGGACACTACTGAAGTGCAAGTTAAATATTTTTAAATTTCATTTATTTAAAATGCAGTAGTGCTGATAACACTGGCACTTAGGTCAATATCATTTCTCATTAAAGTTCTTTTAACACTCACAGCTTTATCAGCGAGCTCATCACGGCAGCCAGGTATGAATTACACATTTCCCCTGCCTTTATCCAATTCATTTCTCCATCCTGCACTTCAATAATCTGAATCTGAAGTATAGCAGGAAAACAGAGTTGTTTTCTTCTCTGTGGAGAACTCAAGCAGAACTATTCCTCACAAAGAGTACCAAACAGCCAGACTGAATTTCCATGGAGGATGTTGCAGCTGAGCTTGTAAATATTATTTTGAGAGACTTACGTTTCCTTCTGAAAGGAAAGAGCATTAAGGAATATTTTGAAAATATGGAAAGGGAATAATAGGAAAAAAAAAAACAACAACAAACCAACCCAAACCTGTAAGATAAATTTGGCTCAGCAACCTTTTCTTTTTGCCATCTCACGTCTAGCATTCATTTTTGAGATATATCAGTTACATCAAGCTGAGGCCAGTTTAGTTTTATGTGTCTGGTAAAATGAAGTGGATTCACAAGGATCTGGCCCATTCTCTTCTGTCACCTCATATTTCTGTTACTGTGTCTGTACATTCTTTTTTAACAGTTTGAAGAAAAATAAATGAAATTTTCTAAGTAAATATTTTTACATTCAGTTGCTCCATAGAGCTTCTGTATTGTATATTCCTCCAAGTAATTCATCATGATAAAATGCAATGCTGAAGTAAAAGAGTTAATTAAAATTTAGATTGGAAATTGAAATACCAAGTGAATCTAATCTGAGAGTTATGATTTCAAGCTTTCTTATGCCCACCAATAAATAACTGAATATCCAGGGAATGGGACAGCCCCACACTCAGGGTTGGGGCAAACACTCAGCAGGAGCTATGGAATAAGAGGATCCTTTAATGCAGGAATCTGCACTTTGCTTTTGCAGGGCTGTTCTGAGAAGGGGTTTACAATGCCCCAGGAGATAGGATTTTTCTGGATTTGGGAGGAACCAGTAGGTCTAGAGGTGTGTGGATGTATTTGCCATTCCTCAGTTGCCTCAGGAAGTGCAGAACTTTGCTCCTACAACTTCCCTCTGGGTGCAGACTGACGTGTCCCATGGACAATCCAGCTCAATGTAAAAATCAGTTCAGTTTGCTTCTGATTTAATTGCAAAATCATTCAGACTTCGTGTGTTTTCTCTGTGAGTAACCCAAATTTAGATTTCACTGTTGGTGCTACCTGGGGTTTTTTTTGTGTTTGTGTTTAATGCAGCTGAAAGTTATTATGTAAAATGGGTAAATTGGAGTCTTTAAAGGAGCTGCCAACTTGCATTTGCCTGAGTTACTTCAGCAGTGGAGAGGAGAGGAAGAATTCCAGACACGTCATCCTGATTTCACAAGTCTGCAGAGATCTCCAGAGTGGACCTACCCATCTGTGTGAGGTAGTAACTAGCTCTGTGCTTTTGTTCCTCTCAAGTGCCTGCATATGTGTGCTCCAGCCGTGTAATCCATGTAATCCACGGGTCCTCCTCTGTCTAGACAAACTCTTCATCCCCTTGCTGGGCACAGCAGAGTCCTCAAGGTTGGCAGAAATGGGCAGTTGCAGCCAGAATCACCCTACACCCCCTGAGTGCAGTGCAGGTGCAGGACTTCCTCTCTGACCTTCCCCCAAAACAGAAAAAATTATGGCTCTGAACATTCCTCCTTCACTGTTCAGGGACAACACTTAGCTCGTGATTAGAGTGTTCCTCCCTAAAACTGACATTTTTCTGTGTTCACTCACCCTGAAGTGACAAAAGATGGGAAGGAGAGGGAATTGGAAAGGGAGGCTTTACTTGTTCCAAAACAATGCTGGAGAAAGCCACCCTTGTGTGTGCCTTTCCAAACCAAGGCTCCAGCGTGGCCAGCTGGGGACAGTCCCTGGCGTGGATGTTGTTCACAGCTCCTGCTCTGACAGTGTTTGAGCCTTGTTGCTCAGTTTTGTCCGTGGCACGGTGGGAGAGCATTGCCCTGCTCCTGAGGCATCTCCTCAGCACACACAAATCCACCTTGCAGCTGGGTGCTACAAATCAAAGCCTCCTCAGGGAGCAGAACCACATTCCCTTCATTGCTCTTTCACGCTCTGTACCCATGAAGGGTCCTTCTGGACTCAGTTCTAAAGGGATAATTGTACTATTTAAATATTAAACATCGAAGTTTTTTGGGTTTTTTTATTGTTAAACCAATATTAAAGTAGGACAAAGCTGATTTGCAGTTTATGGCAGCGCATTCCAGAGTCGCTGGCATTGCTGCTGATGTCCTGTTCCAGCAATATTGGCACTGCCAGGAGGCACAGAAATGGAGATTTTAATCAAAAAAACTTTATTTGAGATCCACTTCAGTTAAATTATAAGTTAATCTTGCCTTGTGAACTTCCAGGCTGTTAAAAAGGGCAAATGGCTGCAGTGTCCTCTAAAACAATTCAAACCCCATTTTTCATCAGGAGATGATTCCACTGCCCTGAAATTGAAAGTTGGGTGTCTTTTCCTCACAGATTGTGATTTAATCACTATATATTAGCTTTCATTGCCCTTTTGATATATTTAGGCTCATAAACTTCTCATTGACTAGATTGAATTTACCACGATGTTGTTACTTTTTATGAACAGAATGAATCAATAGCAGATCTGTTGGTTTGCACTGAGTTGTTTATTTTAAGGGATGTTTAAACTTTACTGAGAGAAAATGGAAGGGCTGATGCCCAGTCCTCCTCCTTAATACTCATTATTTAGTAACACTCTGACTACAGCCTGCCTCAACCAGCAAGTGCTGCACACATTATCCAGAGATCCAGGGCCAATAATATTTCCTAACATTCTTTGAAATGTAAAATATTTTGCAGTATTCCCAGTTCATGGCATTTAATACTTGCAAATTACTTTATTGTTGTAATAGCTTTTGGCTCAGTGCTAGGAAATATTCCAGAATAAGATTACTTTTTTCACTGAAAATAGTAACTCTGCCTTGAAAATATCTGTCTGATATCTCCTTATATATATATTTATAGATGAGGAAATAGTAATTTATTTTCCTGTACTCCTCAAATAATCTGTACCAACCAGTTGACTTCATCTATGATTTTGAAGAGCAGTATTAGGAAATATCACTGGGTATATTTTATCATTGAATTTTAGGGACGTGGTTTCTTGCTTTTTTCTTTTTGCTGTTCATTTAATAATAATTGAAACCACCTATTAATCAAGTTCCACACAGACATGTGCAAAACTCTGCCTAGTGGAGCTAAAAACTTGGGAATTCTTACCTCAGTGTAATCAGGTGATAACAGCCCAGACTTTGTGCTTGCTGGAGGGATTTATTTGGAGTCACTGTTACCTCTATGAGCTTCCTCCCTCATTACTTATGCATCTTTATTGTTGTAGTAAGTGGTTAATTGAATCTGGTCAGGTTAACCTTTGTTGATGATTAGAAGCAGGCACCTCAGCCACTGGAAAGTGAATCATTTTGGGTGGAACATCTTATTCTTGTTTGAACCATTATCTCTGTTTACATTCACACAGCATTAATCGTTTGCACCAGACATTTTTTGGGGAAAGAAGGGGAGTGCCCAGAGCAGGTTTTCAAATGCTGTGTACAGAAATTATAAAGGAGATACATTTCCCTTCCTTCTCCTCTATGAGCAAAATAAGAAAACAGCCTGAATTAATAATCCAGAATTCAAAGTATTCACAAAGAGCTGTAATTTGTTGTCAAATAAATTTGAAAAGCCAAACCTCCAGGCTGACCAGCTGAACAGTTTCCTCGGTGAGAATTCTTCAGCAGTAGCATTCCAATATTTTCCTGGTGGAGTATTTGTCATTCTTTTCCAATTATTACTGTTATTGTTTTATAACTCTATTTGTCTTTGCTCTGTGGTCTGTTCTTTTTTTGAATGCTAGTGAAAGCCTCCTGTCATTTTCTCTCTTTCCCCTTGGTTTGATGTTTTCTGCCAATTCCTCTGCCCTAAAGCCTTTTTCCCCTCCCCTTTTTCTCTGTGCAATGGGATCTTGCCTCCATGAAACCATTGCCTTTACTGCTCGTGGAGGAGTGAATTTATCCCAGACAAATTCTCCAGATGTTGTGGCTTCTGTCATCAAGGTGGGAAAGAGCAGAAAGAGAGATTGAGAAGTGACCTCCTGGTAGACTTTCTGATTCTTCTTTGGAAGGACTCAACAGCTCAGTTGAAGGATATTCATTCTGAAGATTTTTTTATTTTGATAATGAAATATTGTTTATCAACTGTTGCTTCTCAGGAACCAATTGTAGGATCATAGATCTGTAAGCTCAGCGTGGAAATTAGAGAAGAAATAGCATAAAAACACAAAAGATTTCTTGGTACCACTCTAAACCCATCATATATCTATGTGAATACTCTCTGCCTCAAAAAGGAGATGTTAAAACAGCAAAAGCTGTAGAGAAGAGCAAAAAATGCAATCAAAGATGTGGCAGATGTGGGGAATGAGAACTGTATTCCCATGTTCCTTCTACAAAAGGCCTCCAAGTCATCTAAAGATATAACTTTTTTTTATGCAATTCCTTTTCTGATTAAAATGGTGTTCTGTAAGTGATTTTATGATACATATAAATATTATGGTTATCAGTCTTCACAGTTAAAATAAGGCTTTTTTCTTTGGCAGGAGGAAGGCTATACATGCAAATCCAGATTCCTGATGCATTCCCACTAACTCTGCCCTTCTGTTCTGGCAGAATTAGGAAGAACTGTGGGGTTTGTATTTTCTTTTATTTGTTTCTTTGTGTATCATGTGCTCTCTGATTCTCACTTATTTCTCATTTCATTCTTTTTCCTGTGCTTTCTCTTTTTTGTGGCTACATTTGTGGCTGCATTTTTTCTTTTATTTATTTGCTTTGCCTTGAACTTTCTTCTAAATCCTTCTTTTCTTTTTAGCCAGACCTGAATAAATGCATTGAAGCATCATTTTTCTCTCCTGCCATTTCCACTTCCCTTCCTCTTCTACTTCCATATCTTTTCCCCTTTCCCCCTAATATTGTAATTTTCTCCTCAGCATTTGTTGATGTTTTTTCTTTCCCATGAATTTTCCTGTCCTTTTTTTTTGGTATTTTATACTTTACCTCAGGAGAGACCCAACAAGGATTTGGGCCTTTTTTTCCTGGAGAGAAACCACCTTAAAAATGTGGGGGACAAACCCTGTCCTAACTGTCCTGTGGCACGAGGATGACTGGGAGCAAATAAATTCCTGTTTAGCAAATTTAACTTCTCCTAAAAATTCAGGCTCCATCCTTCCAGCTGGAAACTGGATCATATAATGGGTTATTACAAGCTGTTAAAATTTGAGACCGAGGAGGGGGAATAGGCTGAAGTTATTCCATGGATTGTTCTGTTCTTTGTGGGAGGCTGTTAAAATAAAGCAACAGTATAAAAGATGAATTATATACAATTTAATGTAAAGCTGTTGGAAGCCATTAGGATATTTCTTCCTTGATTGTCTAACATTTGTGTACTTTTACAAAGTTTTACATTTTTTGGTTCTTTCCGAACATTATGAAAATAGTACTGAGAGGAGTAAATTCATCTGCATAAAATTGACTGCAAAGAGCAATTAGTCCTTCATTAATATGCAAATTTGGTCCAGTGCAGATTCATCTATATATGAGGCTTAAATATGCAAGTCAGTCTTGCTGTGCTAGAAGCCCAGATGCTTTTATTTACTTTGAAATTGAGGGATTTGGTTAATGATGTTGTTGACAGGAAAACTTGAATAAATTTGATGATCACCATCTTTCATATTAGACGAGGCCCATGGAAAAAAATTACCAAGTAAAATACCAATTTTATTTGGTAATTTCCTATTACCAATCTTGTAATAAAATGTAAGATAGAAAGTAATAGAGCTAGATTTCCTAATGTACTTATCCTGAGACTTAAACTGTTCCCCAAAGATGGAGCCATTTTTCTTAAACTTTGTTTTTCCAGAGGGTAAAGACATCTCCATAAGCTGTATGAATAACACACTGCCTGGAGATTTAATATTGGAAAGTTGGTTCTGTGACTTGCTTCAGTTGGTGAGAGGATATAAGCTTGGGAATGAAAAAACAGGAGCTTTGGAAATGGTTCTTTGTCATCTTCCATGATTTATCTCTAGGCTCTTTTCAAGAATTAGTGTTGAGGCCTTTGCCCTGAACCTGTGGAACCACCCTGGAATCTGTCTGAACACACAGCCAATTCTATTTGGATCACCTAAGCTCCTGAAGAAACATTTTCCTAAATATCTTTAAATCTTTACAGCCCTTGGTAATGATACTTTCTTCCTGCTGGCTTCCTCCACAGGCTGGCTCAGGGAAGCAGGTTTTTCCTCACCAATAAATCCAAGCTGTGGTGTTCTTGCCTCTCTCCTCTTTTCCTGCCCCACAGTTCCTTTGGCACATCCAGGATTCCCCTGCTTTTGTCCAGCATCCATCACTCAGGTTTGGGAACTGCTCCTTTGCACTTGCCAGTCTTAATTCACCTGCGAGATCCCACAAATTGTTCCTCCTTGTGTTTCTTCCTTTTTCTTTCTCTGCAATTCCCTCAGGCCAAAATTTAGCTTTGGCTTAAGCAAAACTGGTCTTTGACTTCATTCATGCCCATTTTTTCATGGCATGAACCTGGCCTTCTGTCTTGCCTGACCAAGATATTGGCACTTCCAAAAGAACAGAGAAAAGTGTTTAAATGGACTGAACTGTGTGGTAATTTATAAAGCTCTAGTTGTAACTACCTGAGGACAAGTTAATAGATGAGACCATTTGATTCCTCTGACTTCCTGGCACAGCTGTTTGGGATATAAATCCTCACAACAGTTGGTTTCCAAATCCTTAATGTGCTGCACTAGGCAAAAAGTTTCTACAATCATGTTCAGGAGAGGAAAAAAAAAATTCAAAGAGATGCCAAAATCGTTCATGTGGTCTTGCAGGTGAATCCAAAAGCAGGAAAATAAAGATGGAATTGAGTATTTGGGGGGAACAGAGGAGAGATCTGATAGTCTTGTAAAGGCTCTGCTTATCCTACAAGGGAATCTGTGTTTTTTACCATCAGAATGAGGCACTGACAGTGTCAGAAGGGAGTTTATTTGCAGTACTTAATAGTTTAGGAGGTGATAAATTGATTAAAAGGTGAAACCTTAAAACCACACCATCTGCTGAGACTTAAATAGCCTTTGCCTTTGAGAACACAGAATTGTTGGGCAGTTTCTGGTGTTTTTCAGCACCATCCATGGCAATCTTGGCTTTCTGATCTAGCTCCCAAAAGGAGGAAAATATTAATTTTGCAGTGTATAAACAACAGGCATCTCAGCACAACCTGAGGTTGTCTCCTATCAACTATGTAATCTTTATATTCTAGATTAATAAACACTTCAGCCTTGGAGTTTATTAGTCCAAAATATATTTATTACCTCATAAATTCAAACCCCCTCCAGTTACCATCTAATTAAACTGCAGCGCTGTGCATGCTATCTTTGGGGATGTATTAATAATGGAATTATCTTGTGAAACAGTAATTACATACTTTGTGCATTCTTTGCCACACTCTTTCTTCAGTGTCTGTGTGATGAGTGGGGCACACAGTGCTCCATTGTTTGGAGCTCCTCCAAACTCTCTGTGTATCCAAAGATAAGCAGATATTTTTTTTCCCCCACTCTTAGTAGAAGAGGGAGAAAAGTTTGTGCATTTTTCATACTCAGGAAGGACCAATACCACCAAACTAGGAACAGTTATGAAACATGATTGTGCAAGTGATTTTAGCTCGTGCTTTCTCCTCACTCTTTGAGGAGATTACCCTCAGGAGTAAAACCTCCTTGCAGGATATGTTTTGTTCTTACTGCAGCTGCCAAAAGGTGAAGACAACCACTTTATCTGCAAGAGAATATTCATTTATGGAACTTCACAGGTTTGAAAAAAGGAAGATAGCTTAAAGGCTTCCTCAGGAGAGAGATTTACTCACAGTTTTCTCCAGTGGTAAGTGTACCTGCTGCATTCTAATTCATAAATATATCGACTCTATTTGTGCTTTTGCTTTAGAAGGTTGTCCCCCATCTTCTACTCTGGGTAATTTGTAATTACCAGAATTCTTCTGCTCATTTTTCCTCACTTACTTTAGCAGAATTAGGTGACTGAATCCTGCCTGGTGTTCCCTTCCCTGCATGGAAAGAGGCACGGGAGGCAACACCTTTTGCACATAACGTCCCTGGAGTTTTGAAGTGCCTTATCTCTAGTTCAAGTACATCTGTTGAGCAACAGTGGGAGTGTGTGATTCTTGTTGACACAGGCTCTGCTCTACCTGACAGGAGGGGGGTTTATTCTCTCTTGTACTTCCAGCAGTTTGTGGGTTTAGGATCCACGTGTTGTGTGCCTTTTATTTGTTCACTGCAATTGCTGGGGCTGTGCAGTGTCTGCAGGGAGAGGAGAGGCACTTCCCTCCAGTTTCCTCCCTGAATCTTTCAGATCTTTCCAGCACAAGTTTTGCCTTCTCCCTGGTGTTTTGCTCCACAAGTTCTGAAGTCTGATGCCCAATACAAAATTGAGTAGTGATCCCTCACTTTCTACAAAGGGGTTTGATTGAACTTCCATCAATTGTGATTGCAACTTAATGTTTTACTTGCATTTTGCAGTCATTCGGGGACCAAGTTTTCAAGTCTTCCAGATTTGGACTTGTTTTGATTTCACTGCAAAACCCTGCAAGAACTCTACCAACAGCAAGGCCAATGTGTTTGAAAGCAGGTGGCATTTCCAGCACCTAAAGCCTGGTCAGGTGTGAGTATCTCTGTAGTAAGAGTGACTCAGACTTGTAGCTTTGATTTCCAATAAGACATTATTTGCTTTATCCAGTAATTTTCATCTGCCAGCACTCACAGTGATTTAAATCAGACTGTTTTCATGGATGAGCCTTATTCTTTGAAATAAAGAATGCCTGACAAGCTTCTCTAGTATCATGAATAGATTTTTGTAAGCCACAAAATGAAATGTAATTATTGTATGATATTTATTTTACAGAAGCTCAAATGGATTTATCAGCCCAATGTCTAGGAATTCACCTTCTGAGACTGAACATCTTGTGATTGGTGTCTTAATAAGAACGGTGTCTGATACCACTTGGCCACAGTGTAGAATGAAAGTTTCTATTTTAATGAATAGCAAATATCTGCAAAGAATAATTATATTTATGACATATTGCTCAAACACACATTATTATTATTACAGCTCAGGATTAATTTCTGGTTTGTCAGAACCTGCTGATCTCAAAACTTTTGGTTGTCTAATATTTCTTGTGGCTGCTGATGAAAAGATGGTCTGTATGCCCCCAGAATGGTTCCAGCTTGTGTCTTGCCTGTCTAGTTTTTTGTCCCTGGTGTCTGATTTGGAAACTTTCAAACTAGACACCTTTCTGATGTGTTTTTCCTGATGTGAATAAATTCACTGCAGAATACTTGCAGAGTGAGAGATGTTTGTTGCCAAGCAATTATATCAGATGAAACATACAGAGGGGTAATATTTTAGTCTGATTTTTTTTTTTTTTTTTTTTTTTTGCTACAGGCATGAATCTAAAGATGAATTCTGGGAATTTGGGGAAGGAAAAAGACAGGGCTTTTATTTCTTAAATTTTTCCCTTGTCCTCTGTATTTTGCAGTGATTGCTTTGAGTGTGTAAGGTCATCATGGTTGAAGGCATGAAGATGAGGACATCAAAGCCTTTGCCCACTTATGACAATTACTCTGGAGACAAACACAGCTCAGAAGACAAATGTTATGAGCTACCTGTAAGTTCTGGTTCACAAAACAGATGAGAATCCAGAGATACTTCTGAACTTGGAAATGAAATTTATTCTCAAGGTAATGGTTGAGCTCATTATCTGCTGCTCTTTCTAAATGTAAAGTAAGGAGTGCAATGCCCATATATTCTGTCTCTAACAGCTGACATGTTTTCTGCATTCCTGTGTTTGCCTAAGAAGTCATGGATAATCAATTTGATGTGCAAAATACACTGCATGGATGAATTCTGATACATATCACTTGCCATGGCTGTGCTGTTAGGAGAGGCAAAAACTTCCAGGAAGGAAACAGCAAGGAAAAAAATCTGCCTGATAATTTTCTCATCAGTTTTTCTCCAAGGACATATCTGTAGGTGGATTCTCTAGACAGTGTTTGGGTTTTCCCCCCCACCCCTTAAGTGGCTGGTTCTGTGTGTGTCAGTTATTTTCTCTTGCTGTATTAGAAATCAAAGCTACCTTATCACTTCAGGATAAATATATCTATATTTATATCTGTATTTCTATCTCCTCTAATCCAAACTAGGAAAAACTAACCTGAAACATTTCATTTTCAGCCTTTGTTATTATTTAAATATATATTTTAAATTATTTTTTAAATTCCCTACATGTGCTACAAATAACTTCCCATCTGATTGGGAGGCAGAATAGGCAGGAACCAGCAGCAGACAGATGTGATTATAAAAGATGTTCTGTTTGTTGTAATGAGACTTATGGTTTAATAAACTCTCAGAATGTTTTTAACACAACCAAATTAAGTAAGTTTATAATCTGATTTTCTAGTTCTAACCCTATCAGATTGCTTTTTGCCTTATTTATAAGGACATCCCCCCCAAATTTTCTTATTTCTAGAGAAATTCTCACAAAATAGAACATCTCTAGTTCCAGCAAAGAAAAAAAGGGAAATTTGTACGGATAAAAAGCATGAATGACAATCCTGATCATGTGGAAAAAATCAATCTGTGAGCTTAGACATAGTTCCACATTAGTCTCCTCCTTTTTGGAAATCCATATTTTCACCAGAATATCTAGCAGCATTACGTAGCCTGTCAAAATTTGCTCATAATATTTCATGTCCTTCTGCTGGAAAGAAACAGCTGGATGTTTTGTGTCATGATGTGACCAATCCACCTCTGTTGTTGTCATTTTAATTGCTGGGGTTGTATTTTTAAGTCCTCCACAGAAGGTCTTTGTAGTGACAAGCGAACGGTTCACGCTTCGTAAGCAAACATAAAGAATGCTGCTGCTAATTGGAGAGGGAGTAATGCAGTTATGATTCCATCAACATTTAAGTTACTTTGGGAAAGGACACGTTTTTTGTTGTGGTTGTGTTGCCACAGAAAATTTTACTCGGGGTGGATTTGCTGGGGAAGGTTTCAGAACAGAATCAATTAATCCTGGAATTACAGGGATGGGAGAGGTGGAAGTTAAATTGTTCTAAGCTACATCTACAGTATAGAAATCAGCATTTTATTACTCTTTCTTTGAAATTAGAGTTATTAATTGCTGGCTTGTGAAATAGTTTGTCTGTGAAAATGGAAAGAATGGACAACCTCAAAAAACTCCCTTTCCCCTGCCCTGAAGAACTGCAGCCACAGTGTTTCATGTGGAGGAGGGCTCCTCAAAAATCACCAGTTTCCCAAAGGAAGGAAGTTCTTATTCAGTAATTTAGGTCTTTGGGGTGTTTTCCCCTTGGTATTCTGCCTGTTGTACCTACAGACCTCCCAACTTCTAAAAGTCTCCTGGACCTTGTGTTAAACCTTGGCTTTTTTCCTGAATTACATTTCCATGGAATACCTGGCCATGGATTAACAGTTGTAGAGTTATGTACCAGAAGTTCTTTCCTCTTAATGCTGATTTAGTTTTTTTATACTCACACCTCTCTTCTCAGGTAGCCTTGGTGCTTCCTTTTCCAGTTCACTGCCTGGATTTTAGAAGAGACCATTTTTTAGCATCTAAACAAGGAAATCACAGCTATTTCCATGGGAAGAATCACAGAGATGACAGGGCTTCCCCCCAAAACACTGCCTGTGTAATTGCTGAAGACATTCCAAGCCAGTCTAACGAAGTGCTGTCTGCCAGTCATTATGTTCTCCTTGGAGGACCATCTGTTGCACTTCAAATATGTAAAGGTCTCTATCATTTATTGCTCCAAACAAATCCAGGCCTTTGTCTGACGTGCTGGAGCTCCTGAATGGATTCTAAAGGTGGTTTCAATCACAAAGGGCAGGGAATTCCCTTTGGTTGTACTCCTTCAGCTCAAATTTCAGATCACAAATATACTGATTAAACCAATATCTGGATATTTTCAATTTCTTTAGAAATTATTGTGAACAACAACAACAACAAAAAATCTGAAATACGTTTTCTTTTCATTCAGCCAGGAGGACATTGGAAGATTTTTGCTTCTGGTGAACAAATCTTTCCATTGTAGTGGTATCCAGATTTGATATATGCTGAGATTGGAATGAAAATTACCAAATTCTTTAATTGACTTGTTTGTATCTGAAACGAGTGATTCAAAGGACTAGTAAAAAATAGAGTCAGCAGCTTAAAATGCTCAAACCTTCCTTAGCACGTGTCCTTTACAAAATGTAATACTTGGTTGTACAGTCATTATTTATAGGTTAATTAGGATCTTTTCCATGAGTAAAATGAGCAAGATCAGGCATTAAAATATGCTGGATTTTGTTTTTCCTGCTGCAGATTTTGAAGAGCTGTACAGTCAGATCGGAGAACATGAGCCTTGTATTTTCACAGCAGAAAAGTTCTGCTCAGAGATTTCCAGCCAAAGGAATCCATAACAATTTCTGTCTGATTAGGGAGTGGTCCTATCTTTTTCCCTTTCTCCTCTTTCCCTTCTCCTTCCTGCACAGCAGCTAATGTTCTGGTCAGAAGTAATAATATGTTAGATCTTGAATGTCAGTAGCCCCAGAGATTCTGACAAGACTATTCATGTGCATTCATACGTCTTAACCAAAGCTGACACTAAAGAGAGCAAGAATTCTCATATTCCTCTTTTTATTGCCGTGCATTAAACTCAAATCTTCTCTTGGAGACCTCTGCTAGAAATGACACATTCACCATTTGAAAAAAGGCATTTCAGCAGGGTCTAAACAAAGCAGCTGGACATCAATCTGGCACAGGGCAGAGGCTCCTGTGAGAGCTCGCCGTGCAGAGCTGAACTCTGCTTTACACCTTTCCAATGTTGTGAGATAAATACTAATGAGAAATATAACCATTCCTCCTAATCTTTCTCAATTTCAATTAAAAATTAAGTGATTTTTTTTTTTTTTTCTTAGCTATAGGACATGTACTTATAGGGATATTTGGATTCTGGAAACTTAAGGTTGTTTCCTGAGAAACACACAGAAATATGAGTGAATATTCTGCTCTACCTTTTACTCTGGACATATTTTACACACACTTGTAGGATGGTGTACAGCACATATTTGGGAAATTTTGCAGGGATCTCATTAAGTTGTTAAAGCCAGGTAGGCAATTTTGCCAGCAATGATATTTTTAATCTTCTTTTTTAAAATGGTTTGGTAGTAGTGACTAAGGCAGACTAGGTGTCTCTGGGCAGCTCGCCATTTTTAGGTAGTTTAATTTGTTAAAAATTATCTTTCTTCCCACCCAAATCCCCTTGAAACCATTTGGAGAAGAGAGCTGTTGAACAGTTGCCAGTAATAAGTCCTGCTGGGACCTCTGTATCCTCCTGACAGAAATGCTGGTGCCAACTGGAGACTGACTGGCACGAGCTTGAACTCTACACTACTTGATATATTTACTTCACATGCACCAATTACAATAATTACCACCTCTGCAGCTGAAGTTTAAGCACTCAGTCTGCTCTCCATACCTCAGGTGGTTGGCAGTATGTTCAATCCTATAATCTCAATTTTCTTGGAATAATTAAGGAGAAAAGGAATACTTCCAAAAATTAGGAGAGAGTCTGAATGGAAACCAGGGGCTGAATAATAGAGTTGTTTTTCATGTTGCTATTGTTAGGCTTCATTTATTTCTATTTAATCTTTATTTCTAAAAGGCAGCATCTTCTTTTGCCTGCAGAGATTCACCAGGAGATGCTGTAGTCCATTGACTTTTATATTCAGCAGTGGAGTAACTCTTGATGTGAATGAAAAAGCAACATGAACTCCTACTTTGTTTAGATGTTTTAAAAATATAACTATTCCTTTCAAAATACATGCTTTTGACTAGAAGGGGAAATCACCCATCCCTTACTCCTTTTGGCTGGATGTTTCCATGTGAGAGTGTAGGGATTTAATTTAACTGCCCAGCTCCTGACAATTCCACTGGTTTAGATCTGATGCAATGGGGACCATCTCTCCCCCACCCCTGTTGTCTTTCCAAGAGACTGGTTAATTTTTAAATTGGATCAGCAACATCTTTTTTTAAAAAAAAAATGGTAAAGTTTCTATTACACAAAGATAAACCTTAGACTAAGCACAAACTGACTTGCCTGTAGCTTTCCTAATGTGATTGCACTGCGCAGAGTAGATACTAAAATTTATATTAAAATTTCTTCATGCAGGTTCCCTCTAGGGAGAGGAAGAGGGAAGGAAAAAGCTTCATGTGACAGATGCTAATTATGCAGCTTAATGCACTTCTGGAAGTTGCAGAGATGAGAACTCTGTAAGAACCTATCTACAAAACAAAGCACATTTTCAACAGCATTTTTTCCTCAATTCTGTTTTAATCTGCCTCCTCTCTGTTTTCCAGGAGGCTTTATTTCCCAAAGAGTACAAAGGGCAAGCAGTGTGTCAGGTGCAGAATTCACCAGACATGGATGTGATTGTTCTCCATTGTGTCTTACTGTTCTGAGGTGCTGTACATGAAATTGGGAAAGCTTCAAGGTTCAGAGTCAGGAAGAGTTTGAGTTCCAAATTTCCCAGTTGATGGGTGAGGGTTTTTTCCTCTTTTGTGGCTATTTTATCAGTTCCTTATCCTGTGTTTAGGATTACTGGACAAACGATGTTCTGCACTTGTGCTGGGATCCTGTAGAAGGATTTATTGTGATGAATGTGGCAGGATCCCCAAATGCATCATATCAGGAAGTGTGCTGAGACACATGAACTGAGTTCCTCAAAACTGGGAGGAGCAGCCACACCAAACCCAGTGTTAGACACTAATCCTCTCTTCCAGACCTTGAGCCGTGCTGTTTGAGGGAAAAGAAATGGCAAAATTTGGTGTTATCCTGAAATCCATTCAGACTTGCAAGAACCGTTGTCCTGGATATCCAAATCTACCAAACCCCTTTCACCAAATGATTCTTTTTCCTCCTAGTGATAAATCCATCCCAGCTCTTGTGTACTTAGTGCCGAATGCTGCTTTCCCTGATTTCCTTCAAACCCTTGGATTTCTCCGTGGGGAGGAGCGACTTGAGAAGCTCTCCGGCAGGGACATCACGGTGGCGCTGGGACTTCCGAGGGGCTCGGGCTGGCCCCGGGCACCCAGGAATGCTCCTCGCAGCCCTCGGCTGCAGCCAGCCCAGGGAAAACCATCTGTTCCCCTTGGAAAGGGGTTTGCTTCCCCCCGGAGCCCTCCCCCCGCATCCCGGCTCCGGCCCCAGCTGCCGTGGTTCGATGAGCACTGAGGGAATGAATCTCCTGCGTTTAAAAATACTCTGCTTCTATTTAGATGAAAAGAAGAATCTTGCTTGCCTACACTGGCTTACAAAAATAGGCTCAGTGTGAGTAAATCTTCAAAGTTTCTCTTGGTGAATATATCTAGCCTCACTTCTTTTTTTTTAACTTATATGATAAGTTTATTTATAGAGTGTCCTTCTTTCCTCCTACTCTATCAAGACATTTGCAGAAGGTTGTTGCTCGTCTTGTTCAGGAGTCCTGAAATAATTTGCAGGGCCTTTGAAACATCATCGTGTTGCATAGTTGTGATCAACGTGCTGCTGTTGCATGAACATATCATATTTTAATGTGAATGTCAGGTTAGCTGAGACATTCAGGGCTTTCTTTTCCTTTAGGTGCTTTACACTGGTTTGTGTTTTCACTTGAACAGTGCAGTAAAAATTCTGCATATAGTAACTTAAAATTTTCCGTTCTACATGCAAGGCATTGCCTAGAAAATTAATGTGTAATATGAGAGGATTAGTAAGATGCATACACTTTCCAAACATCTCTTAAAAATAGCTTTCACTGTCACTGTAGCATCTAAATTCTGAATAATCTCACAGTCCTTCTGCAAATCTGTGCACGTAGTAACAGAGAAGCCACCTACTTCATCCTCTTGAACTGCACAATATGGATCTGGGCATGGAAAAAACTGGGTTTTGGAGTAGGGCTGTGCTTTGGCAGAGAGGCTGTCTGTGAGACTAGTGAGAGCATTAACGCTTGCATTAAATATTAAAGTCAGCTTTCACAATACTTGCCTATCTTTTCAAAAAGGCACCGAGATCCTCAGTTTGGAATTTGCTCCGCGGTGCAAAGCGCCGGCACAAGTCTCGGGAATCCTCTGCCAAGAGGTGGAAGCTGTGGAAGGGGAGCCAAGGCGAGCGTTCCTTGTGCTGGGGGACACTCTGTGCCCGCGCTTTGGCCCGGGGCTGGCCCGAGGTGCCCTGGGGTGGGCACAGAATCCCCGGATCTCCACAAGGGCCGCTGAGTCCGACCTTTGTGGCCCTCACAGGGATCAGCCCTGGGAATGGACGGGAGCCCCGGCAGGGATAAGGGAAGGGTGAGCCCGTGTGTAAATATCTGAATGGGGATGCCAAAAGATGCGCCAGGCTCTGCTCCGTGCTGCCAACCACCAGGACACGGAGCACGGTGCAGGAACCGGTGCCCAGGGAGCTCCACCTGGACTCGAGGAACAACTTGTGCAAGGAGCACTGGAACAGTTTACCCAGAGAGCTTGCAGAGCCTCCCTCACGGCACTATCGCAGACATGATCCTGCGCTCCGGGCTGACCCTGCCCGGCTGCCCCACCGCGGTCCTTCCGCCCTCACCCGTCCCGCCATGCCGGTAACCGCGGGCCCGGCCGGCGGCGGGACTCGAACCCGCGGCCCCGCCGCCGCCGCGGGGCGCAGCCACTAGATGGCGCCCCCCCAACGAGCAAGGCGGGGGCTCCGCAGCGCCCCGGACGCCCCTGGCGGCCGCGCGCCGCCACCGCCCCC
>VZUI01035180.1:0-15383 GCA_013401135.1 Cettia cetti | reverse complement strand
CCCAAAAGGAACCCCAAAGCCTGTAACTATGTAGCTTGACCCTACCTTCCCCCCTATCTCTGGCCAATTGGCTCAGTGCCAGCTTATCTGTCCTGGGACACAGAACCTAGAAAAACCCATACTCTTCCTGGTTCGGTCTCTTTGCCCCTGGGAACCCTTCAAGAATAAAGCATTGGAACATCCTGAGGTAAGGAGCCTCTTTTGGGTCTCTTTTCCCTATCTTGAAGTCTTCCTTGCCCAAAGCCCCCCAGAATATGAGCTAGCGGCCCGGCCAGGAGGGCTGAGGGAGGGAACGCTTCAGCTACTTTTCCTCAGAGCAGCCCAATATGGTGTGGTGTTTGGGATTTGTGACTAAATCCCAAACTACTAATACACCAACATTTTAGCTGTTGCAGATCTGTATTTGCATGGCATCCAAACTTGTCTGCCCCCACAGGTAGCTGGGGATACGCACAAACTGGGAGGGAAGACAGCCAGGACAGCTGACCTGAATTGACCAAAGGGATACTCCATGCTATAAAACCTTGTGCTCATCCATAAAAGTGAGGAGTGGTTGGTACGGGATGTAGTCACTTCTCAGAGCTGGCTGAGCATTGATCTGATCGGAGAAGACAGTGAACATTTGCCTTTGCATCTCTTATTTCTACCTCTCTTTCCTCCATTTATTTCATCATCTCAGACCACAAATTTTCCTGCTTTTGTTTTTCCAGTTATCTTCTTCATCCCACTGTGAAAATGGAGGAGGAAACCATAGGTCTGTGGGACTTTACTGACAGCTGTGGTCAATACCGCACTGAGTTTGAAGAGGAAACTTGATCCTACATGGAGAGAACTCTCCTATTCATTTCTGCACCCGTTTTGCATTTTCAAACGCATAGTGTGCAGGATTTATCACAAACTCCATGCAGATTTGAGAAGCCACTCTCCAGAGTCACTCTCCATTGCAAGAAATTGCCGTGTGAAGTCTGATTGTACCATGCATGTGTTGCATTATCAGTCACAGTGTGTGGCCTTGACAGTTGGCTGATGCCTTCAGATGACACTGAGCAGAGGGTCAGGCTAACACTTGTGCTAAAGCTTTGATACAACCTGAGCTGGCTTGTCATCCCTTCCCTGATGGAAGCAATAGCTTTTTACAACATGCTAAACCTATTCATTTGCAAAGGAAAGAGCTGTAAAGGAAGTAGTGTCATGTTTTCAAAAGCTGCTGGCTTTGACATGTGCATCAAGCCATTTGAAATAATTGTGCTTAAGAGGAAACTGGGAATTGTGCTCACAGCTGACAGATGATGTTTCCACAACTACCATTACTGTAAGCCTTGGTTCTGCACTTCTGTCAGTGCCCATTTAATACAGATATGTTACTAAACTTATGCCTCACTGTCAAACCACTAAAAAATCTGTAGAGGAGCTGGGCTAAAAAATGTCTATTTCTTCATGTCTTCAAGCTGACAAGGACTGTAACCTTATGTGAATGATGCTGTTGGTAGCCAGAGAGAGGTACAGCCGTGTGCTGCTGCTAAGGCATGTTGAGATGCTGTGGATATTGTGTGGGAGGTAACAGAAAAACAAGGGAAGAATGCAGACATCATGAGAGGTTTGGTAGAAATTAGGTATAAAAAAAAGACATTAAAAAAAATTCTTAGTAATTTTATGGTATTCTGATGTGCATAGTAAACAAGCCTGTCACCAATGTTTCTTGTTTAAATACAGAAAAGATAAATGAAAATACAGAATGCCTTCTTGCTGTTCCTTAAACCACATCAACTGGTAACAAAAGCACCCATTCAATTTCTGAGCTCAACATAAAAAGCCATATATAACATCAATCAATAAACCCAAATTTGCTGTAACCTTCAATAGATGAAAAAAACAGTAGCAGTAATCCTTACTTGATACTCTTGTTGTGAAGTATCATCCATTAGTCTTCATAAAGTGGAGAGATCTTCAAATATAAATGTACAACGTGCTGTTGTGAAAAGGTATGTTTGAGAATGGCAGTAAAATGACTGATACAGCTGAAGTCCCACATATATACGAGTGTTGGTCTGATTTTCATTTTATTTGTATTGATGTTATCAAAATGGACTTACATGAAGTGATAGAAGTTACATTACTGTGATATATGTGAAACTACAACTAAATGTGATGCATTTTTTACTCTTTAAATTCATAATACCTATATCAAGATGCTATAAATCTGTAGCTATTTCTATAGGACACTTAAAAATCTAATATAGACATAGCTCTGATACTTCCACGGAATTACACTAACCAGCATAAGCTGTCATGAAAGGAAATTGGGTATGGAATATAATGAGATTATTCACTGTGATAGGGATAGAGACTGTGATGAGATAGCATGACTATATTTCATTCTGCTGAGAAAAGACTTGATCTTAAGAAAATTAATCTGGTGGACTAATTACAATCTGCTTTCCTAAACTCCATCCTCCAGACTAATTAGGAGGAAAAAAAAAAAAAAAAAAAGGAGGAAATATAACTAGGTTGTGTCAGAAGCAAATTCAGGAGTTTTAAATTTTTTTAGAAGGACATACAGAGATATTTTGCCAGCTGCTTGTTTAGTTGACAGTAGTAAGTCAATGTACAGTTAGCCCAATGAGAAACACACTTATTACTTTAAATTTAGGCCACTTGTTTTGTTTCTCCATCTCTTCTCCTCTATCTTTTCGTCTTTCCTCATTCTCCCTTGCTAGCCCTTCTCTTTAAGATACAGCTTTCTCTCTTGCCTGCTTGCTCCCCCTTCACATCTGCAGAAAAAGCAAGAAAATATCATCCTGAGAAGTGCATCAGCAAGCTAGGGATATTCTGAATAGAATGACCCTGAGCTTGAATCTGGGATGTATGCTTAGAAGGCAGGAGCATCAGTCCTTGGAAAGGCAGACAGGAGTTCTGTTTGGATAATGCTTTGTATAACTCCCTTTCCTGTGTTGAAAAGAAAAGGTTTAATGAGCACTAACTGGCAAAGCCAATGAATTGAAAGTGAAGAAAAATTAACCTCGATCACCAAAATATGCCCTGATTTGAGAATGAATCCATCAGAAGACAGCTTACAAAGAGAGCATCAAGCTGAACACTTTGTTTTCAAGGTTGACTACCAATACTTGGCAAAATGATGTCGTTTAATTGATTAGATGTTCCTCTCTACAACAATTTGTACAGACCTGGGAAATCATTAAGTGATTTCTGTGAGTAAATATAATGAATGTGTTGTAAGGACTCCTCAAAATGAACCTGCGACACTGATATAATAAACAGACATCTAAATCCTTGTGTTATGAAAGACAAAAAGATGTTGGTAACAAGTTTTATTTTCTTTCTTTTTCTTCAGACATGAGTTTCAACCTTACATGATTTTTTTTGCCCCAGTATAGAATTGAAAAGAGTCCTCTCTCAACTTTTGGATTTAAATGACTTTGTATGTAACTGAACAATGCTACTGTTTGGATCATATTCATGCTTGACTTTTGCTACTTAGTTGTTGGATTTCCACGTAAGAGATATAAAATAAATTCCACATAATTTGTTTTCTCTTTCATGGGCCAACACATTTGATTTTTTCCCTATCTTTTTGTCATACTAATCATAAGAAGACATGGGTCCTTTATCAAATAGCTAAAAAATCTGTGAAAATACAACTCTATCGACAGAAGTGATATTTTGGTGTAATTTGCATAAAGCTCTAGGCAAATAGATGGAGCCTTTACTTTCAAAATACATCAAAATTTTGATCTCTAAGAGAGAAAAAAATTGTATCTAACTTCTGGTCCTACATGTTTATCATTTGTTCTCCAATGGAATTAGCAGATGGAGTTTATGCATATCACATTAAACATCTAATGACATGCACACATGTATAATAACTAATTACCTCCCCTTTATTTTTTTCCCTAGGGCAACCAAGATAATAATAGCAATTTTTTGTATTTTTTTTCAAGCTTAGTAGTGAGTTGGAAGGCCCTTGGGCTACGTGAAAATTAGAGATTTACATTAATTTATTTCTGTCAAATTAAGAGCAATTGAAAAGACCTGAGCATGACATTTAAGATCGCTCTCAATGTATCTTCATTTTACTAAGTGAGGGTGTAGTTTTTTCACTTTCATGAAATTAATTTAAAAAGTTTATACTTGTGTCATATATTTCCTGGGATATATCTGTGAAGGCTCATGATTCTCAACTGAATTCTTATTGAAGACCTTCCTTGCTGGTGAAGACACAATAGCAATAGCAATCACATCCTTCTTTAGGGAAAGAAACAGTTATCCCATTGTTCTTTGTTTCCAGAACAAAAAGGAAAATTGCTAGTTTGGAAAGCCTTTAGGAAGAAAAGCCAACATAGCAAAATCAGGGGGTCTGTGGAAGTATTTCTGCTATCTTATTGTGATCTGTGTGGTGTCTTGTGCAAATGCAGTGATCAGCATGCTTAGAAATGAAAAAAACCCAAAACTTTTCCTTCCTCCCTGCAGTCTGTTTCACCTTTTTACATGCAAGATTCACAGTTAGTCTAAAGACAAAGGGATCTTTCACTTTCACTAAGGCCTCAGCATTTTGCCTTAATTTACCGTTCCAAGGGTTTAATACAGGTTCAAACCACTAGTTAATACTAGTTCAAACCACTCATCTCCCATGTGCTTTTACCATGTGGAAAATAAGGTCCTTTCTGGTGTCTTCAGTAATTTTGTATTGCTTAGAAATGAATTGTACCTTAAAATTTTAATTGAGTCCTCCAAAAGAAAATTAATACAAGGTACTAATTTTGCCCATAACTTTTGTCTTGTTTCCTAGCAATTGTAGCTGGTAGTGCCATTGTTGTGAGCTGGGGGAAAAGGCTGTGTTCAGGGCAATGTGATCCTGACTGTACATGCTGTTGCTTCAGTCAGGTAACTGATTTGAACTTTCCTTCTCTTTTAAATCACAGGTCTACCAGCTGGGCACAAGGAACAACAATGCAGCTCTTAAAATACAAGTCCCCTTGTCTTTCCCCTTTGTGACATCTACATTTATGGAAAGAGAGGAATGAGCCATACAGGAAATAATAGCTTCTTGTGTTAATAGCTTACCATCTGGAAATATTGAGGAATCCTGTTCCATTGGAGAGAATGCTGATGTTGAGAAATACATGCAATATTTTGTGGACAATACAATGTTTATAAACAAAACTTAAAGAGTAAGGATCAGTTCTGCCTTCCAGGGAAGTGGGTTGCTAAACTTCCAGTGATTTCCAGGAGCATAGGCTTGTGCCTGTGCCCCATGTGTATTTTTTTCAGCTCAGTTCAGCATGTTCAAACACACATTACAATAATTTAATTACAGGTCAATTCCTTCCAGCCACGAAGTGTTACTTTAATTGCATAGCTCATATTTATGGTATGTACAGGGCCTTAATTTCCTTTAGATCTGTGACTTTCAGAGTGACAGGCTATTGTTTTGGTGTGTTAGTACATCTACCATGAAAGAAATGGCCCTTTGCATTTCTGGCAAAAGGGCAATGCTTTGCCAGACCAACTATTTTAAAGAAAAAACATAAGATGGCAGAAGGGCTGCTGGTGTGCATTATTCTTGAAAGAAAACTGATTTCCATACACTGTTTTGGGGGACACTGGCTTAGCAAACAGCTTGAAATAGCAAAAGTCTACCCACTGCTGTTCCTAGCAGATGAAAATAAGAAAAGTACTGAAAATAAATGAAGCACTCAATCTCTAGAAATAACCTTTTGTATTCAAAGATAAAAGCTTAAGAAACTGGCTAGTTGCCAAACAACAAAACGAGAACTGCAGTTGAAAATTTATATACTCCTTTCAAGTCTGTAGTCAGGGTCATACCATTAATTATAAATGACAGCATGAGGTTTAAAAACAAATGGTTTCAATCTCACCTTTAGGCAGAAACGGAGCAAATGTTTTATTCCCATGGAGTACTACATTGGCATGTTCCAGAAGGATTAAAACAATCTAAAACTGAAAGTGGGTGACCTTTCAGGGCAAACGTGGTTCGTGACACTTTAGTAGCACCAGAAATAGCCTTCAGGCTTGATGATACCCTACTGGCATAGTAATTTCTGTTGCTATCAGCTCTTTATTTAATGGTAAGCAGGATGGGTATTAGTGGTTTTTTTAAAAAAATAAATAAAATACCAATTCTGAGCGTGGTTCTTCTCGACTCTATTTCCTTATGTAGCTCTTTATATTTAAATTAAAAATAGAACACTAAATAAAAATATATTACTTTTTTGTGTTCTGTACCTTCTCCTTTTAAATCTGGGAGTCTGGCAAGTTCCTAAACATAGGATATAGTGCCATTTGGGGGTGGAAGCTACAGGGCCTATGAAATCTCCATCTCAATCTGATCTGGCAGACCATGCAGGAGGCTGGGCAGGATTACCTTGGATATCTCAAGTGCCACCAGATGCTTGTGTTTAGACCACCAAATCTAGTTCTAGAAGTCTATACAAGTTCCAAAGAAGTAAAAAATCAGATGCACTGTGGGTATTCTCTGGAAACAATGTAGATTTACTCATGCTAATATAATTCAAATTCTGTTCTCAAAATTGACAGCACAAAGAGGTTTATGTCTTACAGAGATTTTTTAAAAGTAAAAATTTTGAACAAACTGTCATGAATCAGTTGTTTTAGAGAAGTACCTGCCTCTCGTTCACTTTAGGCCACTGCCTCCTTATATTATGAATTCTTCCAAAGTATGATTTCATCATTAGGAGTAGATATATTCTATACTTCCCACCCTCAGTCCCATAGAATTGCTTCCAAGGCACATGGTCTATTAGAAATCAAGGGAAATTAAATGGGATGGAAATACTCTTTTAAAAGTTGTGTAATTGTTCTCCCACATGCTCGTGGTTCATTTCTGCAGCAAACTTATTAATTAATTGATTAATTAATTAATTTTTGTTTAATATCCCCAAACGATCAACAATTGTTAGTTAGCTGGCTTTTTCACCTGGTAGTAGAGTAGCATCTTCATTCACCATTAAGAGACTAATTCTCCACATGGAAACTTGCAGCCCACTGAACTAATCAAGGGCCTGTTCAGATGATCATGTGTAGCATTATTAAAAAGGCTCTGACTTCTACATGTCCTCAGGGAATTCTTGATGGCTTTGCATGACTAGTGTTTTTCACTGTATGAAAGGAAATGCAAGGACTTGATTTCTACTTTCCACAGAGTGTGAAATAAAAGGTTTATTCCCTATTGTTCTATATGACCAGATAGATAGACTTACTGATGTGAACACTGGATGCACAAGAAAACTTCCTAGTATTAGGATAGTGGACTTTCTAGGAATCCAGTGAGAATAAAAATATTTGCTTCATGGGGTTAAGGATGTGAACATAATTGGTGTCATCATTTTTTTATATCTTATTTGGGAAAACCTCATTACCATCTGTAACTGTAGGTGAAAAACTTTGCACTGAGGATGCTTTTCTAGGAAAGAACTGCTTCCTGCAGTCTAGGCAGAGGTGGAATGAGACTGAAGTGTACCTTTAAGAAATTTAGAAGTAGCTGGCAGACATTAGCCTTGAGATAGCTGAATAACACCATTTTCAAATGACTACTGTTTGTTTTCTACACAACAGCTGTGAGAATAAGGGAAGAAAAGTATGCCAAAAATCTGCAAGCAGGGGAATAGAAGATATCAAGACATCCTGAACACTGTTTTTGCTGCCAGGACTCAGCATGAAGAATGTATTTTACACCTGTTTTGAGGAAGAGTGGGAATTTTTGGCTTTTGCTGTGATCTGAAGATATTTTTGGCTGTAGAAGAAGTATAGGTCTATAGTAGGCATTTTATCTGTGTTCTCTCACAAATTCTGAATGTTATGGATCTTTAGATTGAAAGACACAGATTATCTCAGTACCTGGGATTGCAGGAGTAAAGGGTTTGCCATCAGGTAGGTATCTCTGTGGGTTGTGGATACTACAGCAGGACTTTAGCTGATAGGCAAAAATAAAAGTGCCTTGCAATTTCACAAAACATGACTTTATTGTCCCTGTGGTGCAATTGGTACAAGCAGTGCCAAAGCTGCAAACATTGAGAACATTTAGAACATTTAGAACAGGGAGAACTGCAAACAATAAGAGTTTAAATGAAACGATGAGGGAGATTTAACTCAATAACTTGCCACCAAGAAATGGTACAGAGCTGCACTGAATAAACGTATTTCCCCGTTAGGCTACTTGAACACCAGGATGGCAAAACATTGTCAGTAATGAGGTCTGGAGGGACTTAAGGGTTGTCCCAGGGGTCTTATTGGAAACCATTTTGCTCTAGCCAGGCAGTTTTCCTGCTGTGTATGTAAAATGTTATTGGAGGGAGCAGGAAAGAAGTGAAAAATTCAAGATACCATTCACCTTTTTTTTTTTTTTTCATGTCCTGGCCGTTAATTTTCATATTTCTTTTTATTTGTTCTATCTTTTAATGAAAACCTCGTAATCTTTGGAGGAGAAGATTTTACCTGACTGATCCAGTCTTGTTTCTAAAGACTGGAGAGATACAGTCTTTAGAAATTCCACAAAATTTTCCTGTTTTCCTATTTTTTTTATTTTTTATTTTTAAAAACTCTCATGTTTGTAGACTCATAGACTCATAGAATTGTTTGGGTTGGAAGGAACCTTAAAGATCGTCCAGTTCCAACCTCCCATGGGCAGGGACACCTTCCAGTAAACCAGGTTGCTTAATTCTCTGTCCAACATGGCCTTGATATGCAAAACCCATTTTACAGGTATTAGACTCTGTTGTTTGTATGGACTGAAAATTACAAGTATAGAACTTGTTACACAGGAAAATCAATAAAAATTTATTCATATCTGTATTGTTTTTATGTTAGCAAACATAATGTCTTTATTTGAGAGTTCAGAAGTGTCTTCATATTTTCTCACTCTTGAAATACCCTGAAGATGGCAGGGTCTTACCTACCAGACATGCATCTTGCATTCCTTATGTCTTCACATTACAATCTGAGCTAACTATCAGAATATCAGTGCTATTAGTGGTTTACTGCTGTGTCTAATTTCTTTCAGTGGAGTCTGAGGCTCTGTGACCACACATCTGTAAAGAGTGCCTTCCTTGAAGAGCTGGAGTTGTGGGGGGAGTTCTGATGAAACCGGTCAAGAGACTTCCTCAAGAAGTCCTGATGTTGGATAGAAACCTCTGTGACAAAGCTAATGCCAAAGAGCAATCCAGCAAGGTGTGTGCTATTGCTGCTCACTAAAACAATCTGGAAAAATGCAGGCACCTTTCGGGGAATCAGAGCAGTAGCTCACTTTGCAGTACTGGTGTACCACCAGAGAACATTTTATGTCTCATTTCCTTCTGTGTCAATGATTCTCAGCCCAGAGTTGATGGAGTCATAATTATTGTCTCTGTGTGCATGTGTGTATATCTATATGGGGTGGGGGGGGGTGGGGTGTGTAACTGCAGTGTTTATGCCTTTCAAATTACACTAGGTACTATGCTGCCTAACTTCTACCTTGCATATTCCTGAAATACATTTCTTGGAGAATGTGAAAATCATATTGACACAGGTTTCACTGAAAATAAAAAAGAACCTAACAAAAATTTGTGGTGAACCTAAACAGAGTGGCTAAGATTTTACTGTAAAATGTACTTGTGAGATTTCTACTGGAAACAAAATGTTATTCTAAGATCCATCCTGGTCAGAAGCTCATTCCAAATTAGTTCCCTTGGTGAACAAACCAGTGTGTACTTTGTACATGGTAAAAAGTAATACATTCTCACCTCCCAAATTTCCTCCTCTGACAAAGATTTTGAAAGTTTTGCAATGTGAGGTGAAAAAAAGGGATGGCTCTGGGAGAGGAAGGACCTTTGGAGGGGGGAGAAAGAAGAGTAAGGAGCTGAATGGCAGGACTGAGAACTCAGAAATGCACACATTTTCCAACCATGCAGAAAATCTCCAAATAGACAGCTATGATCATTATGCAGAGTGTGATTTACTCTTGAAAAAGCAGAGTGACTCTCAGAGGAATCCACATGAAAGAATAACTATTAAACTCACACATATAGGAGAAAGAACCCATCTATATCCCCTCTTGTATCAAATGGCAACATGCAGTCAAGTCCAGACAGTTGAACAAATAAAGTGTTAGAGTAGATTACCACAAGGGACAATGAATATGCTGGAAACAATTTGGGAAAATGTCTTAATGAAGCAGGAAACCTGTGGAAGAATGAGAAAAATAAGATCAAGCCAAAGAATCAAAGGGAAAGCTTACAGGGACTGTGCCTGTACTGAGAAACTGTAAATGAGTCCCAGCTCTGAGGTCACTTTGGCTGCATCCCAAATTCATGTCAGAGTAAGATTTGAGTGCATATCAGTCCTCCCCAAGACTCTGGCTTCCACGAGAGGGAAGCCCTTGTATGAGGGCAGTCAAGGATACACAAAGAGTCAGAAGGAAAAGGGGAGCAGAGGTGTGGGACCCGCTGCCATGCAGCCTTGACCCATTTGAATGGCATTTGAGATAAATGCTGCTAAATCTGCAAATGGATTCACTTTATGGAAACCTCAGTGTCTCTGGCAGCTGGAGCTGTTAACAGAACTATTAATAGCAAGATATCAATAAAGGAGTGATATACTGCTGGCTGCCTTGATTAAAACGTTTCCATTGTGTACGAGTCACATTTATTACAGATATGTGATTTTTATGTACTGATTAGGCTTGTAAGTTTAACCAACCAATAGTGGTTTTGACAAATAAGATGAAATGAATATGAACATCTAATATTTTGAGATAATCCTTAAATTATGACTGGACAGGCTAATATACTTTAAAAATTGGCCAAAATTATGTCAACATAGAACATGTGATATACAATCCACAGAAATATGTTAGCTTAGTGAACAGAATTTTGTGTTCTAACATCTCTTGCATTCACTCCTATCAGGTTTTGGTCCCAAAAAGGTTTTTTTACCTTTCTGAAAATTTCAAAGTAATTGTGCAAAATTGGTCTGCCCAGAAATATTTAGCCTGATTCTTCAATACATCATGGTTTTGCTGCTGGATGGTATCTGTCAAATTACTTGTGATACATTCCTGCTCTAAGTAACAATTCACACAGTAAACTCAATGGAGTACATCTGACTCCTGTACAAAGAAAAGCATTCAGCTGCCTGATTCTGGGACTGTAGCATTAAGCCCAACTCTCTTAAAGATTTGTGTATCAGTTTTTAAATAAGTTATTTAAGAATAATGATTGCATGCTTCAGCAAAATTACCTAATATGGAGGGACTGTTCTCTCTACTTGCTGGTAAAAACAAATGCTACGTGGAGTTTCTGTTCTACATTTTGCAAAAAAATGCAATTCCTGTAGAGATGTTTATTATTTAAATTCTGATTTTGAATAAAGTCAGTGAAAACTGTATATTTCTGTACACAGATCTTTTGTGCAGTAGAAATTTTTTTACAGCAGAAAGAACACCATGATGCAAAATACACTGCAGTCACTGGCAACTAAGATTAACAGCTCAGGTGTCAATTGCACTGCTGACACATTTTCACTTGGAGCTTGGCTGAGTGCCCCAGCTCATTTCACAAAACCCTCTTCGACAGTAACATTCAGATTGTAACAGCTTTTACCTTCCTTCCATCTGGTTCAGATGATTAATAAGCACCAGGATGGTAAAAGCCCCCAAAACTTTAATAAAACCCACTTTTGATCCTCTAAACTGTTTGGCCCACTAAGGGCCTCATGCCAGTTGGATCGTGTCATACCTGGTAATCACACTCCACTGACCATGTAACCAAAAGGGATGTATTTTCTCACATGATCATTTTGCCATCCAACTACTGCATGTCTGTTGTAAGTAAGCCTGTTCTCAGACACACCAGATGGGAATAATGTTGGAACACCAAAAAGAGCTCTGCATTGAATAAAATGGGGAAATGCTTCCATGGGCATGCTCCAGGCAGCCCTTCAGAGAATGTCGTGCAGCTGTGAAAGTTGCTGGCAGATTAGGATACTGGGTGTTGAAACTCATGAAAAAAAATGAAATTTTCGGGCTGATGCACGGCACACTGCATTTGGCAAATCTTAAAAACTTGCAGCTTAGTCATTCAGCTTCTTTCTCCCACCTCCTCTCTGTGAATATTCATGTGTAGCCTTAGCCTTGCTTACTGCCTTTTCACGTTCTTCGTTCTTCGTGGTGGGTGCTGTGACTCACGTTGCTTGCCTCAGACTCCTTTCTCCTTGTTCCCCCACAGCTCCTCACATAACCTCCCACACGCCAAAGACACCTCCCTCCATTCATTTCCTATGGACTTCTGTGAGGAGTTGCTAGGTTTTTTCTTCTGCAGAAGATGCAACACCCCACAGAAACATCAAAACTTGCTGTCCTTATTCTCTGCTGAGCCATCTGCAGTGGGGAGCTCCTCCCCTACTCATCTTAGTCATCCTCTGCTACGACACAGCCATCTCTGACCTCACTTCTCTCTCTGTAACAACACCTACGACACCCACATACAGAAGCTGACGCAGCGCTCTGACTCTCCTTCCTGTGACACAATCATCTGGTGCTTCATCCCTGCTGAGTTAATTTTCGTCATTCAGTGTTGCTGGTGCTGCCTATCCAGAGAAAAATGCCCTTTTTCTCAAGGAGGGATGTTTCTCCTTGTTTGAGTTCCATATTTATGGAGGGTTTGTTGCTGACTGGGATTATGACTGGTGCTCAGAGTGACGCTGAGCTCCTGACAATGAGCAGAATGTAGAATTGTTGTCGAAGCTTCTGCTACCAGGTCCTTTTCAGACAGTATTGATATGTGGCAGTACCAATCTGTCACTGATGAGACAATTATAAAATGGCCCTAAACATGTGATCTGAGCTGAAGTATAGGAGAGCACCCATTAAAAAAAAATTTTAATGTTACTTTAAAAAAAAGCCCCAAAACCAGCATGATTATGAAAACAGTCATTCAGTCAGTGCAGTTTTGTGAGTGCTTTCTAGAATATATTAAAGGATGAGCTCTGTGGATCAAAAGTAACTTGAAGAAAGCTGAGCTATTCTGATGTCAATGAGGTCAGAAATCAGCACCAGTCATTGTCTTAAAGAAAAATGGTCTAGGCTCATGCAAAAACATAAGCAGTAAAATACAAGACTTTGAGAAAGCCGTGAAAACATGAGGTGATTCAGTGGATTTAGCACAAACTTTAGAAGCCATTACATATTGAAAATCTTTTTAAAATAGTCTGGGTTTTTCCTTATAGTGATTTCAAGTACTTCAGATGCCTTTAATTTAGTTAATAGTTTGTGTATGGAACAGGTTCAATAGCTCAGCACTGGAGTGGTCTTTTGCTTCCTTTGCATTTTATTACACTAGGTAAAATCGCTCTTGCATTCAAATTAAAAAATAAAAAGCTCAATTTTTTTCAGTATTTTCAATTGAAAAGAGCCACATTTCTGTGAGGTCTAGTTTATTATACCAATCCAAAAGAGACCAGTTGGTAAAATGGTAAACTTGCACCCTAGACTTTTATGCTGAGCTTATATGTGCATGTAGAAAATTGCATTTATACTATGAATCAATGCATGATAATTTTGGAGAGAGCAATGACATATTTTTTTTTTAATGTGTGACTTCTTGAAGAAATTTTATTTGGGTTTATTCCAAGCCCTACTGTACAGTGCTTCTTCCTGGCAATGGGCTACTAAAAGCATACATATTCCATAACTCCTACGCTTCATGCTATAAAAAGCTACAGAACAGCATCCATGTGATGCCATCCATAGGGATACTACAAGAACTTGTTGAAATCTTATTTTTATTTTGAGATGTCCAGTAGAAACATTTCCTTTCTACATTTTGGCATCATTTCAGTTGACCTCACACTAATTAAAAAATGCATCTCTTGTTCACAAAAATGTAAAGAAAAAAAGTCAGTTGTAAAATATTTTTTCTGAGTCAGAAGACTTTTATATTCTCTCATCTGACACAGGCGCCTCTCTCTGCTGCATGATGATAGAGCTATGCTCTGAATCAGGGGCTCCTGCCTATGGTTACACATGGAGAGTTGAGCTTTTCAGAGGAGAGATAATTTGTTTTGGAAAAGTGCTTTACACAGGTAACAGATTAAAGTGACCACTCTACTTCTGTCAGCAGCAAAAAAACATTTTAAATAGAAAAGGCATGGAAAACACAAAAATGCTTTTGCCATCATGATCTATTTAGGATCAGATAAAGCAGGATTCAGAAAAATTATCCCATGAACAAAATTGCTGAAACAGTCTAATCACTGAAGAAAAGTTTGCAAAGCCTCTAACTTCTGTAAGAGTTGCTAAAGGAGCTATTGCAGTCCTCTAAGTTTATTTACAGTAAAAACCAATTACTTAACAATGTAACTTCCCTTAAAAAGTTGGCTATCTTCCATGTTTCAGGTAAATGTGTGCTTTAATATAACTGTGTGTGAAAGTCTACCAACACTAAAACAGATTATATGGATATTCTTAAGTAGTAGTGTTTTTCTGTCCCCTACAATTTAATTTTAAACACTTTGTAAAATATTTGGCTGTGAAGAATGTTTAAGCAGTGCCTATCCCCTGGATTGTATAAAGCCAGTCAAGGCAAAATGCTCTTACATGATCACATTTTGTGGTTTTCCTTTATAAACTGACACATTTGAGGGTGTGAAAGATGACTATTTGAGCTGTTCAGGTCCAGCCAGTGTTTAGGAGTGGTTGGTACTATTGAATTGCCAGTAAGCTATTTTATGCATATATCTGAATGCCATTCATGAGAAAATGACCAGCATCAAATATGAATTGTGGTTTTGCACAGAAAATTGTTGGTTTATTCCCATTCAGTAGAACAAAAATCCTCTATGTATTTCCAGCTACTGCCATCCTACAGACTCAGTTAATGAAACTGGGACAGTAAAGCAGACTTTCTGTACCAAAAGGTTTGTGCTTTAAAAACAAAATTATTCACTCCAATTTGTCACACAGACGGATGCATCATGGGGCCATAAAAAATTCTTATAAGGGCAATGGCTTTTCAGGCTAGGAAAAGAATTTCAGGGAAAGACATAACAAAGATTTAATGACTTTCAGGTTTTAGATTAAAGTAAGTGTTGTCTAAGCCCTAAAGAACATTTCAGGGAGAGTTTGTGGAGCTTAGGGCAACCTATGCTTAGAAATCTGTATGAGCACTTCCCAGTAGGTCAGAAATGAGTTTGGAATATTGCCTTTTCAATGTTCTCTACCTGTGTAAAATGATCAGAGAACCATATCCATAGAGTTCTTTCCAAAACTCAAGCTTAAATCTCCCTTCCCTTCCCTTCCCTTCCCTTCCCTTCCCTTCCCTTCCCTTCCCTTCCCTTCCCTTCCCTTCCCTTCC
>VZUI01035178.1:0-27151 GCA_013401135.1 Cettia cetti | reverse complement strand
CTGCCCTGTGCCCCTGCTCTGTGTCCCAGCTCTGTGTCCCAGCTCGGTGTCTCAGCTCGGTGTCCCAGCTCGGTGTCCCAGCTCAGTGTCCGAGCTCTGTGTCCCAGCTCGGTGCTTGGTGGCACTGAGTGGCCCGAGGTGCCGGTTCGGATTTGTGGCCGGGGCTGCCGCAGCCTGGAGCCTCTCGGGGGCTGCCCGGCCGCCTCCCGCGGGGCCGAGCCCGCAGCTCCCGGGGCCGGTGCCTCGGTGCGGCGGCAGCGCGGACTTCGCTTCCAGCGGCACGATCGCGGCGCCGGTCCCCGCACAGGCACCCCGGCTGCGACGGTCCGCTTGGTTTTTCTTCTTCAGATCCACCCTAAATCCAAGGACGGATCATACCCGTGCCTTGCCCCTGTGATGCCAAATGGAAAGCTGTAATTACATTTTAACTCACTCTGTACGAATAAATTATTCGTATTTTTCTGCCATGCATGATAAATTACTTTAAGCCAAATACAAGGAAAAAATTTGCCTTAATTAATGGCAGACAAAGATGATCTGCCACTAAGGATGAGGATGATGCTGCAAGTAAAACTATTGTCTTTAATTACTCCCCTGCATTATAGGCTGCCCCAAAGTACATCAATTTCTTCATGAATGACTGTCTAAAAATTAAAACGTAGATAAGATTCTGAACTTTGTGTTCTTCCATTTCTCTTTGCATGAAACTTCATCTCTGGAAAGGGAAGGAGTTGAACTCCAGCAATGTCCCATCCAGCCCCGTGGCCTCCTTGGGCTGCTGGTATCAGTAGGACTGAGGTGGGACAAGAGCAGCTCTTGCATGACCACCCTCCCCTGACCCCACAAGTGGCAGTGCAGGGCAGGGAGGTGGCAGAAAGTGGGAGAAAGTGGCTGAAGAGAGGTTTCATTTCAGGGCAGCAGCGCAGCTTGGCAGGGGCCGGGGGCTGAAATGCACAGAAGCACAGAATATCCTGCACTGGAAGGGACCCATCCAAGCCCAGCTCCTGGCCCTGCACAGGACTCTCCAGGCAGTGGCTTGGACCTGGCTCTGCCTGTCGGGGCTGCAAACGCTGTCCCTGATCCACAGTGGTGCAGGAGAGCACAGCTTGGGCAGGTTTGGTCAATGCCAGGTTCTCTGGACCCCTGCAGTGCTGCCCGTGTCCTCAGCAGCTTCCCCAGTCCCACCTCAGCAGCGCAAGAGCCCTGGCCTGACCCCCCTCACGCTGCTCCTGGTGCTGAATAAAATTTCCATGACTGTTTCAGACCCACACTCCGGAGTCTCGGGGGATGTTTGTGCATGACATCACCCTCCCCCTCCTGCAAATCAGGCACTGGGCCATGTACAGCCATGACCCATTCATGACAGGGATAAAATCCAGATGTTCCAGTGCTACGTGCAGCTGGGTCATTTCCTTTTTTGGCTAAAAACGTGAGGCTCTGGAGGCTGACTGAAAGAGGAGCCCGGGGGCCCTTTGTACAGAAACCTTTTGCGGTTAATCCCTGGAAACAGCACTGCAGAGCCGGGCTGGTGCTGCTGCTGCTGGAGGACAGGCTCAGCTGGAGCCTCTGCGCTGGAGCCGCTCACTCACCCTGCAAGGCCCAGCACAGCACCAAGCCCAGCCCAGGTCACAGGGCAGCAACAGCAACAAAAGCCGTGCTAGAACTCCATCAGCCACCAGAGCAGGAGCCTCTGAAGGAGCCAGGAACGTGCAGACACCAGTGCCATGGTCCCACAGAGGCCCCCCGTGGGTTGTGCCCATCCTGCCCCAAGCAGCAGCCATGGGAGCCCAGGCATTGTGTTGGGGGGGCTGGAGCAAGTCCAGAGGCAGTCACGGCAGCTGTCAGTAAATGTAAAGGCTCTGTGGAAAACAGTTCCATATGTTAGGGAATAAATGGCTCCTTGACTGATAAACATGAGGAAAGAGCGTGCAGCACTTCAGGGAAGGCTGCCAAGAGGGACCACGGATATCCTGGCTGGAGGCTGCAGCAGCAGCTACCCGAGTCCCCTTGGAATGTGGTGGCACGGGCAGGCAGTGCACCCTGCTCTGCACAGGGGCTGGGCCCGTACCACAGCATGCAGACAGAGCCACAGCCAGCCTGAAAGCACAGAGTGGTGCCCACTGCCTGCCTGTACAGACAGCAAGCACGGACACACGGACACCCCCAGCCCCAGGAAGCCACTGCAGCCACCCAGCAGGAGGAGGGAGATGCTGCTGCTCTGCCACAGGCACAGGGCTGGCACGGCCGATGTTGGGCTGTGGTTTGGGAAGGCAGGCAAGAGCACTGTGAAGATTTGCCTCTCCCCAGAATGGGATTAGGGGCGAGGCAGGGCAGAGCAGAGCCCAGCACCAACTCAGCACTCTGCCCTGTTCAAGAGACACAGAAGAGCAAGCATCACGAAAACAGTTTATTGTATAAAGCTGTAGGAAGTACAGAGGACGCTGAAGTTTAGGACAATTCCTTCTGGAGATGGCTCCAAGCTCCTCTCATAATAGCAAACACACAAACTCTGACTTGCTGTCATCAAAGCTTCCAAACAAGGATTCAACAAGGATCTGAACACAGAATAATAATGCTTCAACATGCATAACATTTTCTGTTCCTAAGTGAAGCCCGGGTGGGGGGCTAGCCCCTTCATCCTGCAGTTGTGTACAAAATGATGGATATTCATGACAAATTAGTACAAAAGGGAAAAAACCCCACAAGAACAGGTTTTCAGAAAAGCATGTGGCTGCCTAAGCAGATAAGCAGGGTTGGCAAAAGTGGCCCAGCGAGACAGAAGCAGAATGATGCAGAGACAAGGCAGGCATGAGCATCCCACTGAGAGGGGCCTTAGCCCAGGGCCAGCTCAGCAGTGGGCAAGGATTGCTCGAGGCCTCACATGAGTCTGGGATGGCTCAAGACACCCCATTTTGCAGTTAGGGCCAATTGGGACCTGGGCAATGCAAAATCCCCTCAACAGGTGCCATCTTTGCTTGTTTGGGACACAGGGAAGGATGAGTGTGGCTGGAAGGAGCCACCAGTCCCTGCCCACCACTGGGGACACAGGCAGCCCTGGAGGAGCAGGTTGTGGACATCCTGCTGCCCCCTCAGCTGCTCTCAGTCCTGGAGCCCTGTGCTCCTGCAGACCCTCCCAGCAGCTACTGATCACAGGCACAGTCTGTGGGCAGTGCTCCCTTCCCTGAATTAACTGAGGTCTCTGGTGTTCCCAGGGCTGCTGGCAGCTGGGCTCTGCATAGCAGTGCCCGTTCCATGGATCCTCACCAGAGGGACGCAGAAGGAATAAAGCTCTGAGTGCCCTCAGCCTTCAGCATGCCCTTCTCTGGGGCTCAGCCAGGTGCATCTGAGCATCAGCAGGCCAGCACTGCCAGCTCCAGCCCAGCCACCCCAGCCACGGGGGGGCCCAGCACAGGGGGACGGGAATGGGGTAGGTGTGGGAGGGCAGAATGCCCCGTACCTACAAGTGACTTCAACTCCTCATTGACAGCTAAGAGAGCACCTCCATGGAGGTGCTGAGCAAAGGGTCTGGCCTGCCAAGAGTGAGGTGCTACAGAATTCCAGAGGTGGATCCCATCTGACAGGATGCATGCTCTTCTCCTGGCCACACCCCAGCCTGGTGTCCCCAAAGCTCCAGAACAGAAGACAGTGCCCTTCACTCCTGGCCAGCTGTGCATCTGCGAAGGCAGTGCAAAGCCAGCTGTGACACAGGCCAGCGTGGCCAAGCTGCATGGCCCTGAGATGCTGCCTGGTGTCACCTGGAGCGAGGGAAGCACACGGAGGAAGAAGAGAAGTCAGTGCCGGGGTGGATACATGCTTGCCAGCGTGCAGAGCCAGCAGCCCAGGGCCGAAGCCGCTCCTGCCCTTTGCCGAGCTGGGGGCCTGGGCTCCTGCCTGGTTAGACTGGAAGCAAAAAGAAAGAGTAAATAATGGGGGGGGGGGGGGGGGGGGGGGGTTGAAGCTCCTTTTTCAGCTTTATTTAGCTTTGACTGCACAGAGCCATAGCACAGCGTGCTCTAGCCTTCAGGGAGGGGGCAGGGGAGCCCCTGAACACCCCGGTGGGGTCAGCCCCCGCCTCCCGTGCCCCGCAGCTGCCGGGGGAGGCGGCACAGGGGCCGTGCGAGCAGAGGCAGCCCCGCCCCGGGCCCGGCGCTCATAGGTCGCTGATGCAGTCCCGGCACAGGATCTCGCCCTTGTCGGGGATGAAGCCCTTCCCCACCAGCGAGGTGCCGCAGCGCGCGCAGTTGAAGCAGTTGTGGTGCCAGTGACGGTCCTCAAAGGAGACGTATTTGCCACCGCCAAAGCCTGTGGGGGACATTGGGCAGCGTCAGAGTCTCTGGGGAAGCCGGGATGAGCTTCCTGCGCAGCCCCAGCCCTGGCCCGCTCAGCACACGTGGCGCTGGTGGTGGCACCCAGGACACAGCCCGGGACCAAACAGATCTGAAATGTGAATCTCCACTCTGCTGGAGGAAAAGCACTGAAATTGCTTCAGAGCAGACTTTGCAGCGTTGACAGATTTGGACCAGAATCACAATTTTCTCCCCTAGGAGGAGCAGGGAGAGGAGCTGCACCTCCACAGTGGATGAAGGCAGACAGAACTACTCAAATCCTGGGAAGAGCCATCCTGCCACCAGCTCAGGCCCAGGCTCGTGCAGAGGCTCCACAGGAGCTTCCTTTCTCTGCTGGCAGTTGTTGGACTGGTGAGCTGTGACCCTCTTCTCCCCAGGACTGCAACGCACTGATAAGGACCAGAGGGGAAGTGGGTGCCTGGGAGCTGTCCCCAGGCAGAACCATCCTCTGAGTCACCAGCTGATTCACAGCTTCTCCTGCCCTGCCAGCAGCAGGAACCTGGGAGCTGTGAGGGGGAAGGTCAAGTGGGGGAGAACAGGAAGGAAGGCTGACTCTCTTAGGGGGTCCTGCAGAAGACGATCCCTAACTTCCCCTGCCTTAGGCAGGTACAGCAGGTCCAGACTCCCCTGCACCAGGTGCTGCTCTAGGCTTTCGTGTCTGTGAACAACCTTTGCACAGGACATGGCAATCAGTATCAAAAAAGGGGAGCTAGGAGATCATGCTTTGAGGGGTCACTCTGGAGCCTTTACCTGTGGGTAGAGGGAATTCCTCCCACAGGACACAGTTCACCACTGTGAAACTGCAGACAAAGGGACAGAAGTAGCCCCAGGACCCCATCACGGGGTTCCTTGGAGGGCTGTCTGCTCACCTGTGATGGGCTTTGTGCAGGCGCTGCACTTCTTGGCATAGAGGTTCCCAAAGCACTTGATGCAGTAGGGGTTGTCATCCTGGGAGGTGAACTGCTGCCCAGCCAAGGGGGTCTTGCAGCCCGTGCAGACAAAGCACTCCTTGTGCCAGGGCTCATCCCGGTAGGTCACTCCTCCCTTAGTGAGGGTCTGCAGCAGAGAGCACACGCTGGTGACACACAGGCAAAGGGGAGCGGCCCAGCCAGATGCTGGCACTTGAACCCTCCTCTGCCAAGGCTCAGGCAGGAGCAGGGCGCTCCCTGTCCCTGCAGCAGGGCTGGAGCTGTCAGGGCTGTCAGGCCACAGGTACCTTTTTGCATCGAGTGCAGCGAGGAGCAAACTTGCTCTCGTAACAGGGGACACAGTAATAATCCTTCTTGTCTGGGATGAAGGAGCGTGAGCCGATGGGCTGCTGGCAGCTGCTGCATATGAAGCAATGCTCGTGCCAGGTCTGTCCATTGTACTCCAGCTTACGGGAGCCTGCAAAGAGAGCCCTGCAGTGACACAAGGGAGCAGCACACAGGGACCTGGGCAGGACCAACTGTGGTCCTGCACGCCTGGCTCTATGCTTCCCCTCCATGGGCGGCTGGAGAGAGGCCTCAGGCCCAGAGCACAGCCACAAGGGGAGGGCTGCAGGAACACATCCCCAGCACTGGCACAAAGGCCATGGCAGAGATGGCTGACGTAACCTACATCTGAAGATGGTGCTAAAATAGCCAAGTAAAGACACACACGCCTTTGCCTCAGGCCTTCTCTAGAGACACTCATACATCTTCAGTCATTCTGCCTCTTCTTGTCAGCACACAGCAGAAAATGCCCAGGAAACCCTTTGTTATCTCCTCCCTCATTCACTTCCCCATGAAAAACGGGAACAGATAGATGCTGTGGTGATCACAGCTTGCTGTCTTGCTGGACAAGCAAAGGACCCAGCCCTCTCCATGCAGTGGCAGGAGGGCAGGGAAACAGAGATCCAACTCCCTTCCACGCTGCTCTCATCCCAGACCTGCAGCCCCAGCTGACACCGAGGGACCAGGAACAAGCTGCAGTGCTGGGGTCCGCCTGCTCCTACCTGGCATGACGGTCTTCTCGCAGGCGATGCACTTGGAGGAGAACTCGCTGCAGTAGCAGTCATTGCACAGCAGCTCCTTGCCCTGGCAGGTGAACGGCTCGTCGGCCAGGGAGCGGTCGCAGCGGAAGCAGCGGAAGCAGTGCTCGTGGTAGTGGCGGTCCTCGTAGTACAGCTCCTGGGAGCACAGCCAGCATGAGGGGGGCACCCAAGGCCCCGGGAACCCCCGTGCCTGTCTGAGGGCCCCTACTCACCCTGCAGTCGTGGCCGATCAGCTCCTTGCACTCGTCGCAGGTGTTGGCGAAGTGCGCGTCGTAGCAGGGGATGCAGTAGGGGCCGTTGTCCATCTGGATGTACTTGCGCCCGTACAGGGACTCCTTGCAGTTGTCACAGTCGAAGCACTCCGTCATGGTGCCGGTCTGAGGCCCTCCTTCACCTGCTGAGATCAGGGCAGCTGAGGGTCAGTACCAGCTTGGGCTGGTCGAGATGTCCCTGCTGACCCTGCCGCCTCCAGAGGCCAGGGACCAGAGCCCTGCACTGGGCTGAGAGCTGCTGCCAGCACAGGGGACAGAGCCCCTGCTGGGGGCTGCATGCACCCCTCAGAGCCTGCAGACATCAGGGCCTGCAATCAACCTTGCCTCAGGCTTATACTCCAGTTGACAGCTGGAGCACTTTGGCACCACTCAGAAAACCTGGACATGTCAGCATGCAGCCAAGCTCCTCGCTCTTTGCTACCTTCCTGGGAAGTGAAGTGTAAAATAAAAAGGGAGAAATTTCCTGCATGAAAAGTTTTGGTTTGGAATCAAAACAGTGCACATGCCACGTGGCTGTGTGTCCACTGTGAGGTCTGGGAGCCAGGCACCCTAAGGGAGATGTGTCTGCCCAGCTGCCCTTCTCAGAGCCACGCTCAGCCCTGCATGGTCTGTGGCAGGATTCCCCAGGATGGCTGAAGGCTCTGCCTGAGGGGCTGCTGGCAGCTCAAACCCTGGAACTTCTCCAGAGGTTTAAAGCAGCTGCTCCATAGGGAAGCAGGAATGGGGCATTCTGCACTGTGCCTTGGCTGTGGAGCTCATCCCAGCAAACTGTTCTGTGTGAGTTGCTCCGACTACACTCTCCAGGGAGAAGCAATAGGGACAGATGGATGCTCACCAAGCACCTGTTGGGGCTTGGCATGAAGGAGACCTGACATCTCTCCTTGCTCCTTATCTCCCTCACAGACAACAGGCTTGTGGAAATATTTTGCTTTCTTTGGAGCATTAACTCCAGAATAAGAGTATCTTCCTCCTGCTTAGTTTAGCCTAGTTATTTCTAAACATGGAGTTTTCCACTTGCAAAATCACACCCTTCTTTAACCCAAGTTGCTGTCAAGTGTAGACAAGCCCACTGAGTTACATGGGAGCTGTCAGCTGCAGAGCACCACCAGTGCTGTGCTCTTCAGGAACCCACCCACTTCACAAAGAGCAATTACAGCTCAATCTGCAGTTAAGCATTCAATGGTCAGGAGCTCCCCACCAGCCCCTGCACCCCCTCCCAGGCTGGCTGTAAGTTGGGAGGCAGCCTCCAGGGCAGGAGCTGATCCAGACAGCTCTGACTCACAGCCCAGAGCTCCCCAGGGCTATTCTTGGCCAAGCCACACAGCTCCCAGCTGTTGTCAAGCCTGGTATGTGCCGATAGGACCGATGGAGAATAAATCCAGCGCTCCCACATGGCTACGTGACCAACGAGGGGGGAACAAAGTCCCTTTTCAGGCACTCGTTACCAGCTGCCACCCAGGCTGCCCCCTCCGTGCCCCCCAGCGTGGCAGGGCAGCGTGTGGCTGTGGCCACGGGGGCAGCTCCAGGGCACGTCCCTGTCCCTGCCAGCAACACGGGCTTTGGGCACACCAAGCCTCCCCCAGAGCTCTGAGCAGCAGCCCTGTGTGCTGCCTGCAGAACAAAGCAATGTCCACTCTGCTCCTGGACACCAGGCAGGCACCTGGTGGTTTGCTGCAAGGTGCTGAACTGCACCTGCTGCTGCAGCTCTGCTCCAGCTCACTCTGCCCCCGCAGTGTCCCTCCCTTCTGGGGCACCCCTGAGGTGCTCCTGTGACTGGGCAGCAGCTCTCCTCGCCCCCACACAGCTCCTGGCTGCTTCTCACCCACTGCTGCCTTCTCTGCCACCCCACCTGCCTTTGCTCCCTGAAGCTACCTGGGATCATTCTCTCCGGCAAAGAATTAAATGAAATTTCCACCTCTCCTCCTCCCCCTCCCAGTCCTAGTGAAGGGAACTTTCCAAGGTGTGTCTGTAAGGAGAGGACTCTAATGAGCACTCCTGGCCTGGGAGCTGAGGCACCGCCAGAGCAGGGAACTTCCATGTTTCTCAATGGGCTGCACTTTCTCTGTGGTCCAGTAATCCAGGCTCAGAGGACATCAGAAAACACAAAGGAAGAAAAAACAGCCTGAATGAAGAAGGCTGGGGTTTACCAGTAATGAGGAATAAACCTCCCGAGCACCACCACCCTGACCCTGACACTGTCAGAAGAGGAAGTGAAAAACAAAGCCTCCAGGAATGATGTACCAAGGAGTACTCTAAAGTGCTGGGCCAGGCTTGCCTCCACTTCGAGTCTTTTCTCCCCAAAGTCTCTGTACTGCTGCACTGTGAGCTGAGTGCTGCTCCCCAGGCTGTGGGCGCAGCAGAGCCAGGCCCGGGAGCCTCACGTGGCCAAGGCTGCAGACAGCACACTCGGGAACAGACTTTGTGCTGCCTTTGCAACAGAGCAAGAACAGGCCCAGGAAGTTTGCTCAGGGTTATTTGTGTTAGATAAGCTGTTTGCTCCCTTTGTTCTGCTCTCACATGCGGAGCTGGGCAGGGGCCTCCAAGCCTGGGCAGCGCCAAAGCAAACGCAGCATCCTCCGAGATGTGAGACCCAACACACCGGGAAGAGGAAGGGGGGACAAAAGAAATGGAGTGAAAGAAATAGTAGAAAAGCCCACAATTCTTACTGTGATTGTAATGATGAACCTGCCTTCCTTATGAAGGAAAGAGGCAGAGTGTTAAAATGCATTAAAAACCCCTCTAATGGAGGCTCAGACACAGAAGGTACAATACAGGCAATCGCTCATGCCAGGGAGCGTGTGCTCATCCTCTGCACCACCCTGCAAACATCAGCTGTGTCCCGGGCTGATGTCGGGAACGCCTGCAAATGCTAACCAAGGTGTTGCCCTATAATGATGGGGTTGCAGTTGCAAATAGCGTTTGCCCATTGCCAGATGGCTCCGGTCCGGGGGTGGGGGACAAGGCTTGCTGAAGCAGGTCCCTTGTACAGGGTGATGCTGGAGCTGGATGTGGGATATTGCTCAGCTGTCTCGCTAGCTGAGGGCAAAAATAAACAGAGATATATGCCTGCCAGCTGCCTCCTCTTTGCCTTTGAAAGATGTAGTTGTGCTCATGGAGCAAAGGAAGTTCAGTTCTTCTCCTGTGCCCATGAACAAACAGCTTTAGGAACAAGAGCTCTGCTCACAAACAACATTCAAAGCGCTCCACGATGCAAATCTGATCAGTGTGGAGCAGAGCTCAGAATAGCCTCATGTATGGGAAAGGTCAGCAATTTGTCAAGGAAGCACAGCAAAGTCCACTTTCTAATTAGAGAGCAACATGCACCGAACACCAACCTGGTGTCATTGTCCAAAGCCGATGGCTTAGCAACAGCCCCAGGAGATCATTACATTAATTTTAGCACCAATAAAGTGGGGATTTGTTATGCAAAGGAGGCAATACAGAGTAGGGCCTGATCCACACAATCACTGAAGAGTTTAACTGGCCTTTTGAGACGGTTCCTCCTACAATGAACTCCTTGGGTGCCGAGTCTTGTGCCTGTGTGTGGTGAACTTGTAACCCCATGTAACTTCACACCAGTTTGTTGTTCGCTGTCAGCTCACCACCAGCTGCTCCACAGAGTCACCCTAGAATAATCCACGGGGCTATTCCTAGGGAAACACTTAATCTTTCCAGGACACAGGAAAAGACCTGCTTTTGACTGTCTGTCAGGTCCCTGCCTTTTCTCACCTCCCCAGGGCTGTCTGAGCATAAATATAAGCAGTTGCAGTTCACACCTAAACAGACACACAGCAGAGAAAGCGCGACCTCACGGGGCAGGCAACTCTTCCCCATGTAGGGATGAAACGGTCCAGGGACGTGGCTCTGAAAGAGTCCTCAAAGCACTCCAAGGTCAGCAGAGGAGAAGAACACTTTTTGTTCCTGCTAGCTTTCCAGAACCATTATGGGTCCTGGAATCTGCATGAAATTGTTTCTGCCTGCTGCCGACCCTAAAAGGCAAACCAGCTGCTTGCTCTGAGGAGCAGCTCCGGCCCCTCCGTTGTGCTGGGAGTGCTTTCATTCCACACCTCCTGACACCATTCTGGGGGTCTGCAGAGGGTCCCTGTGCTCCCTGCCCCCGGGCCAGCCCAGGCTCCTGGGGAGTAGGGGCCAGCTCCCTGGGGTGCTGGGGGGGTTTCTCCACACCTATTCATGCTGCTGCCTACCTGTACCCTGTCGCCCCCAACCCCACCAGCACTGCTGCATCCCCGCTGCATCCCCGGGGCTGTCACAGAGCCTGGGGCAGCTGGGGAGAGGTCCCAGTGCTCCCTCAGGGTGACCCAGGCTGCAAGAGGCACCCTTGGGAGCAGAGTTGCATCAAACCTTCACCCGCCTGCTTGCAGCACCAGTGAGTCACTTCCTGCCCTCAGCTCTGGCCTCCAAGCTGCCTTCCAGCCTCAGCCTTCCCTGGGACAGCTCCGAAATCTTAAGTAGGAAGGAGGGCTCCAGCATGGCAAGGAGTAGATTCTTTGCAGGGACTGTCAGGACAGCCACAGGCCTGACACAGACGCTGCAGGTCACTTCTCCAACACACAGAAATTTGGTTCTTACAGCCAGCCTCAGGCAGGAGATAAGCAGATCAGCCTCCCTGCAGCACTGCGGTGTTGTGCTCGTGCATGTGCACACACCGAGCTCTGCTGAGCAAGCTCGACCTCAGCCTTTCCCCCAGGCATGGGCAGGACACCCTCCTGCCCAGAGCAGTCACGGGCTGCTCCAGGCTCTGCAACAGTTGGAGTAAAATGGCTGGCAGCACGGTGAAGAAACACCTTGCATTTCAAATAACTTGCTGTCAGCAAGGTAAGCTGCTGTCTGAAAATGCCCACAACTTTGTGAGGAAGAAGGAGCAGAATCCGTTAAAACTGAAGTAGCAGAATCTGACAAGCCACAAGACCTAAACTGTTGCATGATTTTAATACAGTCTCAGAATGCCAAAATAAGGGTTTCCCATTGTTCAGAAAGGATCTCTGAGGTGCCCCATCCAAAGAACAAAGTCATATCAGACTCCTCCTGACAGCTCTGCAGATAGATAAAGGACAGTACCAAAACCACACCTATCTCACAAATGTCTGATTGTACTCTTAAACAGAATTCAATCAGTAAGAAATTCACACCTGCCTCCAGCCCCCACCTGCCCGGAGGTGCCTGCAGGAAGCGCGGCGCTGTTTGCACAGCCCCGATGAGGCAGCACAGCCGGGGCCAGGTGAGCAAGGGCAAACTGTCACCACTGCTGTGCTGGATCCCGAGCTACCAGCAGCACAGGCAGAGCCACCGGAGACAATTCAGCCCTTGCTCTGGACCTGCTTTCTTTAAGGAAAGGTAATTCTACCGGGGTCTGAGAAAGAAGCTGAAGGGTCCCTACAACGCAACCACAAAATAAACAACTGTGATTAGGAAAAAAGGAGGGAATGGTTTCAGAGTTAAAAATTTAGTACTAAACACCTCTAGGGGTTAACAAACTATTTAGGGTTCTGAACAAAATCCTGGCCCTTCAGAGGTGTAGCTAACAGCAGTAAAACTGTTTGGGAACACGCAGAGCAGGCAGTCTATGTCATTCTGCTGACATTAAATTGGAATGTTTGCTCAAGAGATCAACTGTTAATCTTATTCAAAATGAGCACAAAGTAAGCAAATTCTGTGCACTCAACAGGAAGTCAGGAATTGAAATTATTTGGGCGTTTTGGACCCATCACATTCAAACAGACCATTAATTGATGGAGGAAGTCTGAGAGCAGAGGAGCAAGATAGGAACAGACCAGAAACTTCTGCCCAGCTCCACACAGACCCTTCTGTCAGGCAGTTAAGAAACCTATGGCTTAAAAACATGCCAGGAGAGATTCTGGCTTGTCTCTGAAGAGGCTGCAGAGAAAAGAAAGACAGCCTGGCCAAAACCCCTCGTGACAGGTACCTTTCCTGCCACGTGCAGTGACAAGCAGGGGACACTGGCAGCAGGGGACACTGGCAGCAGGGGACAGCTACCACTGAGGCAGGGGGTTGGCTGAGGGCAGCAGCTGCACACATGGTCACAGTGGCCATAAGAGGAAGAAAGATGCTGAAGCCAAGCTTCAGGGAATGTGACTGATCACAGGAGCTCTGGTGTGATCGGAGGAGCAAGAGCTGCAGTCCAGAGAAAGGGCTGCTCGTGTCAGTTCTTAAAAAGGAGCAAGGGACAGGTGTGCAATTACTCTCAATAAGAATATTGTGAGCATGCTACAATTTGCATTGGAAGGTTAATTTTGGACTGAATTGGTTTATGCCCATGTAACCCACAGCCACGTAAATGCCTTGCTGCTTATCCAACTCAACAATCCGAGGATTCCTGGCAATTGTGTTTTCAAGATCTCTTTGCCCCACAAAATAAAGGTCATATTCAGTACAACAGAATTCAAATGTGAAAGCGTGACAGGAAATGACTAACTGCACACTGAGGCCAATGCACCTTCATCTTGGATCAGCTCAGCACACAAGAATCTTGCAACTCAAACAGACATCACAGCCTATATGCAGAAAAAATAATCTGACTGCTCTCGTTGCTAGTTCTTGGGGCCTGTGCATCTCAGTGTAGATATTAGTGCAAAATAATGTAATTCCGCTCTATTTCCCTGAAGTTCTCTCACAACTGAATCCTTACACTGTAGTTTGCACTCTTCCTTCCCTTAGAGACAGCTGCTTTTTAAATTGAGGATGAAGCCATTCTTATTTCTGAGTTGATACATAAGTTATTATTTACAAAGCGTTTTGCAGTCCTTAATAAAAGATACTTACGAGCTTATACCTCTGTTTTGCCCAAAAAGGCAATCAAGGGACTGCCTCAAGCACTAGACATATCCCTAGTGATTGTGGTTTTGCCCACGTGCTGAAAACCAACCTGTACAAATTTGAGCCCAGTCCCCTCTGCTCCCCAGCAAGCCTGAAAGCTCTTTTACTGATTAAGGCTCTGTTCAGCTTCATGTTTCTTTTCAATAAACAAAGCAACTTTGACTTCCAGTAGCAGGAAAAGACACATATCCCAGACATGCTTTATTTAATGCATGCCTATTACTTAAAGGGCAAAGTGAATTTTTTCACCAAATTTGGTCAAAATACTCCCTCTTCCGATTTGATTCTTTTGCCTCCCAAACACAAGTATTTGCAGTTGGTTTCTTGCATATAAGCAGATCGATGGAGAGAGGTAATGTGCGTCTGGGAGTTTTGTGCCTTTTAGGGCTCTCCAAAATCCGCAGAGAGAAGAGAAGAGAGAGCCAGGAAGGTGACAGGAGACGCTGCAGTGACACTTGTGCACTCCCCACTCCCACAGACCACGGAGGGCCTCTCCACCTGCGCTGGCTCTCAGCCCAAGGAACACGGCCAGTCTCCCTAAAAAGCGCTTTTTACAGCTGCTGGTGTCCCTTGCAAGCAAAGGCAATGCCAGCCCTGCAGCACGAAGCATGCGAGCAGCTTCTAAATCAGGGGGAGGACCGAATCCTGGCAAAGACAAATTGTCTCATGTTACCACCCCGGGAACGGCTTGATGGCTCTCCGAAACAAAACCCAGGATCATTTGTTGCCCGGGAGATGCTGCGAGTGCCAGCTGCAACCCTCCGGAACAGGGCAGCGCTCTCAAGGGCAGCACAGCCCAGGGAAGCGCGGAACGGGGCCAGATGGGATGGCTGGAGGGAAGAGAACACCTCCCAATCACTGCCTCCCAGCCTAGAAGCGACACAAGGTCCCTTTTGTGACTGAAGACTTCTCTGCCAGGTGATCTGGTCAGCACGTGTCATTTACGAGCTGGTTATCGTCAAACCATTCTCACTGACGCCTTTAAATTACTCTTAAGTAGTGCAAAATTTAAATAATAGCAGCCATCAGTTGCAATTGTCAGGTATTTAACATAAAATCTCTACAAAATAACTCCTTGCAAGAACTAAAGAAATTTGCAAGATGCAACACCGTCCCTGTTTGTGCTGTGCAGAGACAGTCTGTGGTGGCACCCATGAAAGGGAAAACTGTGCCACATCCAAAAGATTATGTGGAAACAGCTATTTTAAGATACACAAATGCTCGCGAAATGTATGAATGCCTTTATATCAGGCAGCTACACATGGAGTTCCCAACCCCATGCCCCTGCCCACTGGACATGTCTATCTCAGAACTGGAGCTGCTGCTGGCACACTGCTCAGCAAACGTGGACTGACTGTGCCTAGAAACTCAGAAAGAGAGGAAAAGCTGTTTCTTTACAGAAAAAAAAAATCTCACATGAACAGAAAAGAAGTAACAACATCACAGAAAAGAAGTAACAACATCAAGAGTCCCTGATCCAGGTCTGTGGCTCCTTTACAGAACCTCATTCTCTCATTCCCATCTGAGATTTACAAGGAAACCTACATGAAACACATTTCTCAGAAGTTAAAAAGGACCAGAAATACCAAAGCTTTCACTAACAGGCTTCTCTCTTGGCAACTTTCAGCTGAAGACCAAGAAGAGCTACTGCCTCAGTTCCTGAAGCAGCAGATGTGAAGCAATGCCTCGTTTCTTTGCTGCAGGGAAGGCGCTCCACACTCCTTGATGCTGATGGAAGAAGCAGCAGCAGCAACGTGCACTCTGACTACTGGGCCAAAGTTCCCAAAGCTGTTCACATGCTCAAGCAGATCAGGGGCTTCACTGCAGTGCAACAACCCTCCCTCTGTTCTCGAACTGATCAGAACAAAAGCGCTCCATTTACAATCTCTTTGTCCCAAACTGCCAAACCCCGGGAATAAAAGCCCAGCCCAGGTTACCTTGCATCGCTGAGAGCGATGGAGCAGCAGGAACCCAGCTGTGCTAGGGTGCTCCTCCAGCCCCTCACCTCAGGGCAGCCACAGCAGGTGCCACCAGCCAGACACTCTCACGAGTAAATCATCACTTCACTAGCAAACACTCAAGTGCTTGTCCACCAACAGAAGCAGTCACATCATAAACCAAGGGTGACATCAGCACAGGGATTGTATTTCCAAAAGGGTTTAAATGTCATTACTTGTGACTAGAAATTGGACACTTGCAATAAAAGTTACTCTAAATTTTCACAAGAGATGTGATTCCAGTTTTGTGTAGACATATTTCACTTCCAAAGCCTTTCTATTGCTCAATGTCATGATGATGGAAAAAACCAAAAGAGAAGAAGCAGAACTCCTAACATAAAGTCAAAAATTCATGAACATCATTATTAGCCTGACTTACCAAGTCAGGTGCTAACAAGGTGAGCAGTAGAACCTGGAATGTCACTTGAAAGGGTCAGCGTGGCTCAAACAGTGTGATCTACTCGGAGCTCCATTATTCAAGGTCTCTGCATTGCCTTCTCCCATTCTTATTCAAAGATCTGCTCTACATCTTCTCCTAAAATTAAAACTCAAAGCTATCAAGGACATTATTTCATCATCCTGTAGTTGTTGCTGTTTCACACAGCATCAAGCACAACACAATCTGTGCACCTTGACCAACCTGATGTGCAGTTGTGATTGCCCACACTCAGCTCTGGGCTCTCCAAAAGCAACACATCCAAGACTTCTACACATGCACATTGGGCCAGATTTAATCTTTCTGTGAGTTACATGGTGTTTGCATAGGGTTGAGAAATAGCAGAAATAAAACTTCTCTTGGCTGAGATAGATGCAAAACATGCTGAGCACTTTTTGCTTTTAATGACTCTTGGTGAGTACCACTACTAGTCTGTGTATTCCAGAATGTTCTGAGTTAGGCACACAGCAATTTTCTTGATGTGAACTGTTCACTGAGTTAAAAGGAGCCACGAAAATGCCTTTAGATTTAAATGATGACTTTTCTTTTTGAAAATGTCCATGTGCCAAGGAAAGAGGCAGATGAGAATAAATAATCCAAATTTAAGAACACAACCTAAAGATTTACCTGGGAAGCAGTTTAGCTCCCTGACCCTCTACTGCCAGTAACATAAACATGTGATGATCCAGTGCAAGATCATTAATGCAAAAAGTCCTCAGTTTCCACAGAACTGACATCCCACACCTCTCATTGCATTGAGGCTTCCCCAATTCCATAACAGCTGTCAGCAGCAAAAACATTATTTACCCTTGTAATACCTGCAGGTCAGGGAGTAATGCTATCTCCCTCCTGGGATTTGCACCTCAGAGGGTTCTGGCACTAGGCAAGGCCTGTGGAACTAAAAATGGAACCAAGATTCAAGTTCCATCTTTCTTCTCCTTCCGAGATGCAGCACATATCCCTGTCAGTGGAAACTGTGACACCCACTAAGGCGTGTCACACACCTGCACCCATAGATTGCACAGCCCCAGCTCTGAGAGAAGCAGGAGAAAAGGGAGGAGGAGAAGGAAGATATGGATGTGGGCTTTAAGGTCCTTTCCAACCCTGTAACAGACAGACACAGTGCTGTTACAGAGCACAGCTAATCCAGAGGCCAGATCTCTCAACCAGCGCCACGCCTCTGCTAGCTGCTCTATTTAAACTTGTGAGTTCAGCAGTGAGCAGGATGAGCTGGCAGGCAGAGCTGGACTGGGGCAGCACCAGGAGGTTACACAGCAGCTCAAAATGGGTTTGTTTTTAAGGGAAAAGCCACGCGTTCCTTAAATGAGGGTAGTGGAATTCCAAGGTGAGGTTAAGCCTGGCAGAAGTCAGGAGTTTAGGCTGGCACTGGGGCTTATGATGCTGACAAATGCAGTCCTTGCACTCAAGGACAGCTCAGGAGCCATGGGGTTTGTTCTTTTTTTGTTGTCTTCCCATCCTGAGCGATATCCAGGAACAGTGCCATCAGGTGTGGACCTCAGAGAGGAACTTTTGTCTTCAACTGTGCTGAAAGTTAGGCCTTTCAGATACATATTTTACATGACTCCCTTTCTTTTGTTTCATTAGAAGAACTACAAAAAGACATTTTTTACAAGAAGCCTGAGTGTACACGCAGGTTGTGTATGGTCTGCAGCCACACAGACCTGAACCACAGCAGAAATTACCTCTGACACACTCACATGAGGGAAATCTTGTGGACTTGGATCATTCAAGAAATAAGGTTGCTTTACAGCTACAGGAACAACACATGGCCAGAGAGAGTTCTAAACGGGTAAGATACAGACTGAAAATCAACTGCTAATTGTTTTTACAATTTGTATTTTATATTTTAAAACCTCCATAAGACCTTAAGAGGCAGAGCTGAGCCTAGACGGGATTTTTATGGCCAAACCTGAAAGCAGAGATCTAGAACAGAACTAGTCCATTACAATTCAAATCCTGATCCTGGGTTCTGCCTCAAGCAGCTGGGATTATTTCTCCAGTTAAGCAAATTCCTGTTTCTAAAACCCACTCTGATATTTAAATAAATTTGGAGTAGATGCTGAATAGTCACTCTGCTTCACAAATAACAAGATCAGGATTGTATTGTTTGATAGATTTCTAAGAGAACACTTGAAATTTGGGCAAACAAATTTAAAATATCAAGGTCATATTTACATTCCAGGGTAATAATTAAATACTTACTATCTTGTGGTTCCACTATTCTAGGTTTTTCTACACACCAAAATATTTAGCCATGTGAAAACCATCTGTAGCAGCTGGAAGACATTCATTTGGCCTGCCAAGATTAATTAGTTTAAAAATACATAAATAAAGTGTTCATTTTATTTCCAAAAAGCTGCTGCTCTTGGTTCTGTTAGGGTGCTGGTGATTAATGCTTATGGAAGGTTCTCAAAACGAGGTTCAGATGCCAGTTTCACAAATACCTAAGTGAAACAAGGCCTCTGTTTAGGTTAATGCTCTTCTGGATTAACCCAAGTCATTATTCACAGCAATATGAAAACTAGCTTGCAAACACTTCAATCCCTATTTTTAGTCTTTCTCCATGCTCTCAAATCCACAAGGCTGAAATCTGCTTTTAGAAATTGATGAAAAGAAATTTCTCTTCTGAAATGGGGTTCAGATACTCGTGTTTAAGAATTACAAGACCTAAGTCTCCAAGCATGTCCTTTCTCTCCAAGAAGTTCCTGCATAATCTTCATAGAGCTTTTCAAAGTCAAGTAAACAAGACACACAGCTGAAACTGTAAAAAGGATTGAATTTGGCTTAGTATCCATAGGGACCACTTCTCTGGCCAACAGCTTGCAAAGGGTTATTTCTTGGCTCATCATTTTAGTTTTGCTGGAAGATGCTGAGGTTTTAGTGAAGTTTCTGCAGAGCAGGCAACAGCATTCAACATTTTTTGCTCAGCTAATGAGTTAAGTCATCACAGCTCTCCAATGGCTGGAAGATTACGGGTGTAGGAAAAGGGAATGCTCAGAGAGGGGAACTTTTGAGCAGTCACCACTAAACTGTGGTTAAAACAGACACCAATGACTCTATTCAGCTCCCAAACCTCAGACAGTTTCCATTTTCTCAATAACAAAGCATTTTTGTGGAGTGAGGTAACAGCCTCCATCTGGCAGGTCGACATCTCCACTAGGATTTCTCAAGAGTGTGGCTGACGAGGGCTGGCCAGCAGAGCCAGCCTGGCTGAGAGGCTGGAGAGTGCTTCTGCCTGGACAGGGACAAACTGCCATGGGACAGACGTGGAGAGGAGCCTCTGTGGCACCATCACACAAACTCGCCCGGGAGTTTGATTCACAAGCAGCCTGGAGCAAGCTCCACACACCGCACAGCCAAAAGGTCAGGAAAGGGTTGGGACTGGTCACTAGGGATGGCCAGGGACAGGCAGGAGGGAGCAGAATGGGTGCCACACGTCCAACAGCCCCTGGTGCGTGGGTGATGAGCAGAGGGTGTGTGATGTAGAAGCAAACACGGGTCTGCAGGCACACACTGCCAGATGCACAGTGCAAAGGGCAGGGCAGAGCCTGCTCCCTCGAGGACTGGCCACTCCAGCTGCCATACACCCTCTCACACCTGAAATGCTAAATATCTGAGGCAGAGCAGTTACAGCCTCAGAACACAGCCTGGGAAAGGGTTTGGTTTTGTTCTTTCCTTATTTCTTGAATTTGGCAGCCTATATTTTGACCTCTCAGTTCCAGGGATGCTGAGCACCCAATCATTCTTTTGATTTCAGGTAAAGCCAGCTCAGTTCTTCTGAAAAGCAGACCTTCATTTAGATCCAGATGAAGATTCCAGCTCCTGTCAGGACCCCCTCATCTGACTCTTGTCTCCCTGTGAGTGGCCAGTCACTCAGCTCCCTTGCAATTCTGAGACTCTCAGCTCCACGTTCACCCCCCCCACATCTGGTTCTCCCATCTTAAGCAAGGCAAGTTTCCAGTTGGTTTTCTGATGGCCTTTGCATTCCTGCAACACTTCCTCCTGAAGTTTATAAAATGTTAACGCTAACCTCCTCACTCTCTTGTGCAATTCCAGCTGTGGATACCTGGTGAGTGGCACCTTCCTTCCTGGCCAGGACAAAGCATTTCCCAAGCCCATTTTCTTCCTATGAGGAATGCTGCTGTCAAATCCCAAAAATCCACACTGCTAATACTACCCTTCTACAGGGTCAGCCAAAGAGGACTTCCATCAGGGATGAGCTTTGCTGGAGAAGGCTCCCTGGGGATTATCAGAATAGTACAGTCAAGCCCAGATGGCCGCAATGTGCAGAGCACATTTCCCGCAAGCACAGCAGCAAGGCAGAGGCCTCTACAAATCAAAGTCCACCCTGATTTCTGCCATCTGCTGAACACTGAAGGCCAGGCTGAGGCCTTTGGGAAAGGTCAGGATAGTCTTACAGGCTCTCAAGATACTGCTTTTGTTCTCACTATTTGCTTCTCAATTCCTTAGTTAGAAGATACTAATCTCTCTGTAAGGCAGTTACTTGGAGCCAAGACTTTAGATATTATTGCAAAACATATGCTTAAAAGAGACTGGAAATTACGTTGGCAGTGTTACAGAGGGGAGCAAAGCACAGCTTTGGGTCAAAACAAACAAAAAAAAATGTAAGCTAGTAAGCAATTCCCATGCAATCGTTTAGGAGAGCCAGCAAAAGCTTCTTCTAGAAAGAAAACAATGCTGTGAGAACGAAGCTAACGAGAGCTGGCTCTTGGAAAAATAAAACAGCTAGTAATGAGCCAACAGCACATATCCAAGAGAATCTTTCTGGGAAAGGGACCCAAGCCATCACGCTGGAAAGCCCTGAGGGACTAGGGACCTTGAGGCTAAAAGCTGGCAAATTGCTTCATCAGTTAAGGTTGGTCTCAATGTTTCCTACTGTGTAAAAATAATTTGTTTTAGCCTACAGGTCTCTACAGAGCACTGGGTAAATTCAGGCTACTTCCTTTGGGAAGGGAAACAGAGTGTCTGGCAGAGCCCTGCCCAGTGGGATATTTTCAGGGGTTTCCCAGCAGCACCGACAGCCCCCAGCCCAGGGCTGGCCCAGCACACTCAGGCCATTGGCTCTGCTGAATTCCCTCGGAGCTGCTGCAGTGCACTGGCACCACACGCCCATTACTGGGGTGGAACATCCCTGAGCTGCTCTGGCTACAACAGCGTGTGAATGTGCCTCTGTAAAGCCACCTTCTGGAGGCTCCTTCACCCAAAATGGATGCAGTCAGGCCAGTGATCCCGATGTACTTTGTTTTCCAGAGCGATAAGGAGGAGACCTTGCTCTCTCTCTTTCAGACTGGTTCACACCCCCACCAGGACCTAGGTGCTGATTCAGAGTGGCGAAGGCCAGGTCTGTCTTTGCAGCCCACTGCTTCATTGCCAGCCCAGCTCCCCCACCACAGGACCATACCAAAGGCACAAGACAAGGAATGTTGCTCCAGCCGGGCTTCTGCGTCAGCAGAGAAAATCCCCGTGTTGGCAGGGGATATCAAGGTGCTGTCTAATGACTTTCTTTCTCTTCCAGCTCCTCTGATTCATGTTGCCATCTTCCTTGCAACTGACCTAAATAACATGTTCAGGCAGCACTGGAAGCGTTTCCATCTCATCCTGCAGTAACAGTGAATCTTTCCATCTGGAAAGGGAATTTCACAGGGAAGTGGCACGGCAGGTGAATTAACAGTGTCCTTCTCAAGAAAGGAACAGAAGCACCCAGTCTTATCCCATCAGGGAGACTTCCTGGCTGCAGGAGAACAAAGGTTGCCCAGGAGCAGGGAAAACACATGCTGAGTCTGTGCCCAAGCCCCAGCAGATCTGAACAATGTGGGCAGATTACTCAGTTACCTCATTTCCAGGTGTGCTGTCAGCAGTGCCATGACTGGCTTGGAATGAAAGAAGTAAAACTGTTCCTAGATCTGGACTGCATAATTCATTGTAATTATTGCTCAGTAGCCATTAATCCTTTAATGCCATATCACGCTCTCAGCCCTCAGTTCTCTCTAACCTTTTGGTCATCACAGACCATTCCACTGCAGAAGGGGCTGAAGGACAGGGTGCAGGAGCACACTGTCCCTCCAGAGCCAAAGGCCTCAGGACAGGAAAAGCAAAGAAAGCCACTGCAGAAGGACTTCAGTAGTTCAGCCCTCTCCTGACACACAGTGAGTGTGTGTGCTGGTAACCAGCCTTACCCCCAGACAGTTACAGAGCTCTCAGCTCTTCCCTGCAGCACCATCTGTAACTCAGGTGTCCAACAGCACTGCATCACAGGAATCCGGGGCAATCCCATCCCTGTCACTCCTCAGTGATGCTCTCCCAATTTCCTTCTTCCCCCCACTGTAAGCTGAAGCACTTCCAAGAGCCACACAAACATCCCCTGTCCATCCAACCCCTAGCAGAATATGGATCTCAGTGCTGAGGAACTGAAAAAGTCAATTGAAAACGCATTTGTTGCCAACAAGGAAAGTGACAGTGGGAAAATACAGAAGGGTATTCCAAAGCTGCATGGCCTGCCACAGTACTTCCAGCTGTCAGGTGAGGAAGTGCTCACCTGGGGCTGCTGCACCACACCTTGCAAGGCAGGCACTAGAGCCTCAGCAGCCTAACAGATGCCTTTCTTACTCCGAAGATACACATGAATACAGATACAGTTCCCCTATTGCAATAGAAAGGAAGTTATACTTGATCCATACCAACTCTTTTTCAGGTAATTGAGCTTCAAAACTGAAGCAGAAAAGCTGCCAGCAAAACTTGTGCCTCTTTGTGCTACATTTAGTCCGTAACAACTAGTGTGCATGTGTTATCTCTAGTTTTTATTAGCTCATATTTACTTTGGCTGCACATCCAAGCAGTCATTTAAACAGGGTGAGAGAAGAAAATCTTGGACTCACAACAATGGCCAAGCAGTTTAATCTACCACTGGGGACAAAGACTTGACTCCTATTGGCGTGTAGTGCTGGCAGGGTCAAGTGTAACATGTGCTGAAGGAAGCACTAGGGAAGCAGATCTCTGACTGTTCAAACAACACCAAGCATTTCCTTGAGCTATTCAGAGTTCTCTTTGCCCCTCCTGTGTAGAGAAAACAGCTCCAGCTGTCCAGTCACCTGCGCTGGCTTCTCCACTCACTGGATTCATGACATTGGTGGCCGCCAACAGCTCCAGGTTAGATGCAGCACATTCCCCCTTCCTCACAGCTCAGATGTTCAAAGCTAAGTTAGGAAGCAGTCAAGATCATGTCCTTGGCATCAGCACCAGGTTGGTGCTGGAAGATAATTTATATTCCTGAGCAGAACTGGCACTGGGCAGATGGGCCATAAGCATCAACAAACTGTTTTCCAGCCATGGCACCAATCAAAAAGGTCCAGAATTAATATCTAACCATGCTGCTGATTAATTTTTTTTTTTTGGGAAGTTCAAAATACTTCATATAAAAGAACTCTGCAGTTTGCAAGTGTGGGATGATCTAAAGTAACATACTCAGAGGCAAATAAAAAATAAAACGTATTAATATTAACAATCAGATGATCACTGGCCAAATCAAGTCAAAGTGAGACTACACTAAGAACAAGAACGTAAATTTCAGGATTTTTTATTCCATTGCTCTTTGGATTCTGTGTTAAGACATTACTAAATAATTCTTAACTATTAATTTAGCCCTAACGGATGTGTCCTTCTGATTCCTCCCAGAATAATTTTATTCTCTTGGTGGGCCCCTGTGATTTGTTAAAATCGTTCTCGATTTAGATGGTATCAACAAAGTGGTCACTCAGCAGAGGCAGTTCTGCTGGGGTGAAATACAGGAAAGTGGAAGCCATGTGGCATTCTTCTGTTTCCCCTTTCCTTTCACAATCAGACCCTTGATATTTTCTTCAACAGGAAAACTGACATTCCCCTTCCGTGTAAACTGCTGACAATTGTATTTTACACCTGGTAAAACCAGAGCAAAACGGAAGGAAGAGAAGAAACAAAGACCAAGGACTTTTCTCAGCAACTGCATCTCTACAGAATGAAGTGTTTTCCTTTCCCCACACCAGAGCAGAGTCCAGTAAACACACCCCAGCCTTAGTGGGAAATGCCCCCTCCTCACTGGCTGCAGGACAGTGCCCACGGCAGCAGCTTCCCAGAGAGCAGCCACGAAACCAGAGCAGCCCGTGCAGCTTAGCCCTTCTGCCCACAACCTCACCTTAAAAGTGACCCTAAAGCTCTTGGTAGCAGTAATCTGAAGATTAAATACTACAGGTAAAGCTTCTCTGCCCTCTAACATCTGGTCTTCTCCCTTTCCTAGATACAGCTGGTATTTAGGGTTATGTATTTAGGGTTACAGCTATCCCCTCCTTTTGAAAAAAACCCCACCTGAGTAAAATGCTTAAATTCATTTTGATGACATCACCAAGGTAAAACACTATGAAGTCCTCTCTGAATTTTTCCAGTTTGGCCATAGAAATTGCGCCTATTTCAGCAGAAGCAGTCAAAGACCCCTAAGGAATGAGCCATTTGTACTCTGAGCAAAACTGCAAACATCACTGGCAGCACCTTCCTGCCAAAGCACCTGGGCACTGCGGTGGGCACGGGCAACCTGAGAACAGCACATGTCAGCCAGGGATACTGAACACTCAACACCAGAGAAATGATCTCTTACTTGAGCAATTAAAATGAATTATGGAGCTGTTTGTCCCATTAAGAGGTTTGGCTTTTATTCAGAGCAGCCAGAGCCCAGTTTTCTGGGTACCCTCTTTATCACACAAAAGGTGAAGCAGAGCAACAGGGTTTAACTCCTGAGGTTACTGCTGAAGCTGTGGCTCATCAAGCACAGCCTCATGTAAGATACAGGCAGCAAAAATCCTACAGACATCAGTAGGATCCTCATGTACCACCAAGAAAATCTTGTGCATCAGTGCTGCAATTACCATAAAAGTCCTTTTTAAGGGAGAGGAGGTTGGAAATACTTTGAGCATTGAGGGTAATCAATTTTTTCCACCTTTCTGCTGGCATTTCAAACACCAGCCAACCGTGTAACAGCAGAAACTCAGCTGCAATTAGGAACACAGCAGAAAGCATCTTACCTCATCAGGCAAGCAACAGAGCAAGCAAGTCCTGGCTGGGAACAGAACACAGTGCTTCCAAAGTTGGTGCACTGGGAATTATGGTAACCTGCCTGCAGGGAAGTTTTTCTGGCTCTATCAGTTAAGGGTTCACCTCAGTCTTGAAGCTGCTATGTCCAGAACCAGAAAAGAACACAGCTAAACTCAAACCTCTCAGAAATCAACTGACAACCAGTGAATACTGCCTACAGGGCTGATGGCACCATGATGACACCAGCCAGGAAAGAGGCTCCTGCCTTTCCCATGTGAGCTATCCTGCTGCCAGCTGTGCTCTCAGACTGCAGGGCTGTTCCAGCACCTGCTCCAGAAGAAACCACAGCGCAAACCAGGAGCTGAGCTGAGGGCAGATGTGTTGCTGGAACAGCAGCAACCTCCTGTCCTCCCAAAGACTGGGGAACCACAGTGAACTGCAGCACCCTGCTCACCACTCAGCTCCTCAGGTGCTGTTCTGCAGGCAGAGGAAAAGCACAGATTTTACCACAAAAAATCCAAGACAGAGAGACAGGGATGCTCCAGAAGCTGAGATCATGGAACACTTCATAGGGCCTCCTGCTAGGGAATTCTGGCTGTTTCTAAACACTGCCCTGCATTCAGTGTGTCCCACCACTCCCTATGCACAGGATTATGGAGTTCATATTCCAAAATACACCTTTTGCTGTAGAGCATCTGCTATAATTAGTGCCCATAACTAAGCATATCACCTATTTTTTTGTCTCCTGTGCTATGCCACCATATTTAAAAGTGTACAAAATTACAGACTGAGCTGGGAAAGAATGAAACTACTGCTGACAATTCTATGCCTCAAAGGAAGTGGTCAGCAAGAAAAGCAAGGGAACAATACAGTCTCCATGTTAGAAGAAGGAAAGAGGATGGCACAAAAATAAGATAGGAGAAATGTCAGACTTCCTCTTTCCTCTTTGCCTATCATGAAGTTAAATCACATATTGACAAAGCAAATCAGGGAAATAAAGAAGTTTCAACACCTAGGCAGCTAGGAGAGCCACAGATTTCTACTGCTTGGTAGAGGGGTCAGAAAAGTAAAAGGAATGTCCCTACACTCTTCCCTGTGCTGCCACCAGGATGCTGCATCCAAAAGAGCTTCGCCCTTTCCTCTGCTCCTAGGAATAGGTTTTCTACTTTGGAAAGATTCCTACATCGTTTTCAAAACTGGGAAACACTGAGCACAATTCAGATTTATGTAAAGAGACCTCAGTATCAAATCCCGCCCTGTGAATATACATAACCTAGCACATGCCATCCGTTTGTGCAAGTCTGTGGAGAGAAATTCCTACCACCATGCTTCACCCAGGCTAGCTGGAAAATGTATCCAACGTCCCCATGAGTTCACAATGAAAGCGATTAAAGTAACCACGGGTACAGAACTGGAAACGGACAAAGAAAACAGTAAAAAGTTACATATCTGAAACGTAACTGTGTTGAGGAAAAAAAATTGTAAAGATCCTGAGCTACTTTTTAATGTGAGATCCAAACTGTGACTTCCGAGTCTTTGTCTAACCACACACACAAAGCAAGGCTTAGAGTCTTTTCCCACAGCTACCCTGGGATCCTCAGCAATCACTCCAGATGTGTTAAAAATGTTCCTGTGCTACATTTGAGCATTTGGCTATAGTTTACTCCCGGGTCTGTTGGTCGGGTAAAGTCTCAGTACTCTTTTTATAAAACACTGCTCAAGCTCTCAACTTCTCAGCCTGGCGAAGGGGCACGGCCCAAAGCTGTGGTTTTCTCCTTTTGAAAAGCGGTGCGCGCCGTGCTGCCGGAGCAGAGCTCTCCGGCAAAGCGACGTCCCAGTCCCGCCACCGCGACCCCGGCAGGCTCCGGGGGATGCCCCGACCCCAGAGGGCACCGGGGACACGGAGCCTTCCCTTCAGCCCCCCAGGGCAGCCCTGCCACCGCCCGACCCGCCCAGGGCTGCGGGGCCACAGCGGGCGGCGCTTCCCGCCCCCGGCCCGGACCCCACCGCACCCACCTGCTCGGCGTCCCGGGACCGCGCTGCGGCTCTCGGTGCCCCGGCGCTGGGCAGAGCCGGCTCAGCTCGGCGCTGCTCCCCAGCCGCGAGCGCTGAGCCCGGCCCAGGGCGGGGGC